>PVLA01012617.1:16819-43075 GCA_004027455.1 Hydrochoerus hydrochaeris | reverse complement strand
CTGCTTCGGAGCCCATTCTCGGGGCGCTGTCACTGGAAGGCCCAATAGCGAGCAGCAGTGTGATGGGTCCATTGCTGTGGGTTGTGTCGCTGTGCGTGTGCACACACACACACACACACACACACACACACAATCCTGTGGGTCCCACAGAATACTGGAAAAGAACAGTGCTTTTGAGGTCCCTATAAGATCACTCACTCACCTCTTGACTCTTCCTAAGGTGTCTACAGAAGACCAGGCCTCAGCTGGCCAGTGATGCCCTGGGTTTTTGCTGAGTCTTTTGAGTTGGATGAAACTAGTGCCACCGTCATGTCACGAAGTGGACCAGGCACGAGCGAGGAGGGCCCACTCTGCTGCTCTCCCTCCCCCTCACAGAAGGTGGGTGCGGGCTGCTTTGTGCCCAGGCAGGGGGCCACTCTGTGCTGAGGACCACACCCCTCCCTGCCAGCCCAGCAGGCACCGGTGCACCTGTGGCCAATGAGACACACGGGAGGCACTTGTTGGGGACCTAAAGGGGACTCCCCTCCTCACCCCCCCACTGCCTTTAAAGGACACAAGAAAGGCATATTTCTTTTATTTGCTTCTGGATGTCACTGTCTGGAACTGCCACCATCTCCCAGAATCCTGCCAGAAATAAGGCTAGAAGGACAGGCAAACAGCTGAGGGTGACTGAAGAGACTTAGGAAACTTGAGATCTTCATGACGTTGCCATGCCCCTAAATTAACCGGCCTAGAAACCCCTGGGATTGTCTCTTTAAATTAGATGAATTATTTTTCTTATCGAGGTCCCTTCTCATTGAGTTTTCCTTGCAGTGATGCTGTCTTCATGGATCCAGTGAATGAGACTGGAAGTTCCCTAGGATACTCGAGCAAGAACGGAGGATGGAGACGTTTACGTTGCCAGCAGTGCTACACACAGTGCTGTCTTGTCCCCATATCTGTCCCGGGCATGCTCATTTTTGTGTCTGTCAATCTGTCTTTCTCCTTCCTGGCTGGTGCTGTCTGGAACATCCAGTTCTGATTTCCAAGAATGAGGACCCAACTGGCCCCGAGAATGCAAGGCTTCTGCTAGGGAAGCACTTCTGCACCAGGCCCCTGCCCACTCCTGGTGTGTCCTGGAACCCGTCTCACTCTCTCCCAGTAAACTGCAGTAAGGAGGAAGACACAGATGCCACCACACTCAGCCAGAAGCCCTGCAGGGCAGGGAAGTTTTCGTTAGAGGGAAACGATGGTCTTGGCAGGTGCCGAGACCAGCCTGCCCACTCGGCCTCCATGGGTAGCCATAGAATGGACACTGAGCCAGCAGGGTGACAGCAAAGGAGCCCTCTCCCACCACAAGCCCACTCTGTTGTAGATTTGCCCCTCACCCACCCAGCAAGGGGTGCTCAGCCTGACTCCACCCGGAGGGCCTCGATCTGCCCCAGCCACTCAGTCCGCTACCCAGGCAGCACCTCGGCCCAGGCACACCCTGCCTGCAGCCACCCTGCATCCAAACCCTGCACACCATGCACGTGCCCTCCGCATGGCACCGTGTGGCTGCTGTTTCAGGGGCTGTTTTGTGGTTGAAGCCACTGTGAAGCCTGTGTGACACAGCAGTGTCGGGGCTGGAAACGGAGCACCCGCAAGGAGCAGGGAGGGTGTTCCCTGAGACGGAGTTGGAGGGGAGCCCGTGAGGGGTGAGGAACTCTGAGCACACACGTGTGTGGCGGTGCTGCCTGAGGAGCGAGTGATCACAGGTGTGGGAGAGGGACCAACCGTCACTCGTAAATTTCTGTCACTTGCTCCTCTGTCATGAGTTCTGCAGCCTCGGGCAAGTTGTTTGAACCTCATATGTCTCTATGTCTGTATTAACAACCTGTGCTTGATGGCCTTGCCCTCCCTTGGAAGATGTCACTGTGGGCCTTCCACGTACTAAGGCACCTGTGAACGTGTTGCGCGCACTGGAGCATTTGAAAGCTGTGATTCTAAGCTATCAAGGGGAGGTAGGCTGACAATGGAGGACAGATTATGGTCAGAGACACCAGCCAGAAGCATCAGCAGGTCGTATACTCTGTCACCCAGCTCAACAAATGAGCGTGGAAATCTCTGCACTCACCAGATCAGAAATGAAAAGGGGCTGGGGCATTTGGGACTGAGATACATTCGTTCGAGTTACTATGAGCAGAAGGTGATGCGAAAGCCAAAGTGGCCTTCAGTGCCAAGCCCAGTGTCACTTATGATTTCGTGCTGTGCAGGACATGGAGCAGGGCCCAGGCCCGATGCTGGCTGGAAGCTAACATCAGGCAGGCGCAGAGGCCACTGTTCCCAGCCAGCCATTCAGAGCACAAAGGATGGCCTAGGAGGGAGGAGAGCATTGTCAAGATGTGGGAGCCAAAGGCCCTTTGGGGTGCTGTGAGATACTGCAGGCCCTGGGCCCCGAGTCGGCACAGGGGATAAGACCTCAGAGCACTAGGGAGACCCATGCGGCTGCTTCAAAGCCATTTGGCGACCAAATACAGTGCCCAGAGGTGGAGACAGGCTGGGACTCTGCAGGCGGTCAGGGCGCCACGGCCCAGGGCTACCTGAGGCGGCAGGAGGAACAGAACTAGTCTGTCTAGGAGTTCAAAGGAGGGTTGTTTAGTTTTGGGTTTTTTGCCCTCAGAAAACAGTATACAGAGACCACCCACCTCCCCAGAGTGCGTGTCTTGCATAATCTCCAGGGCTGTGAGCTAGGTGGGTTTTACCTCATCATTCGGTCTTAGGATAGGAAGATCATTTGGGCGAGCTGGGCCTAATTCTGTGAGCTGTTTTTAAACAGAGGGTCTTTGCACTGAGCGACATCCAGCCCAATTTTTTAATTTTTAATTTTCAGACAGGGTCTAAATTACCCAGGATGAGTATGAGCTTACAGTCCTCCTGCCTCAGCTTCCTAGAGTACTGGGATGACCAGCCTGTGCCACCGTGCCTGACTTCATGTAACACAGAGCATTCTCTCTGTCTAGCAGCAGAAGTGGGATCTTACAAGGGGGTGAGGTGTCCTCAGGGGCTAGAAGGTATCCAGGGAGCCCTAGGAGCTGAGGGCAGCCCGCAGCGGAAGCCAACAAAGAAAGGGGGCCTCAGTCCTGCAGCCCAGGCACTGGACTCTGCCAACGAGCAGGGTGTGGGTGTGGGCAGCTCTTCCCCCAGAGAAGAGCGCATCCTGGTCAGGGTCTTGATCTCGGCCTTGATGATCAACCACTGGCAGGGAACACAAGCATTCATGCCAGATTCAAAACCTGCGGCCCGAGACATCCGTGTTCTTTTCAGCTCTTAGGTTTTGGGTGGTTTTTTACGCAGCAATAGAAGATGACCACAGATGTATGAAGCAATGTGCTGTCCATACGAAGGACTAGAAATGGGTATGTTTCCATCTGACTCATGCAAAGTGTGATTGAAATATGTGGCGAACATTTCCATTTTTAAAAACCCATTACAGTATGACCCATTGCCACGAACTCCCCTCAAAATACTGCCTTTGCTTTGAGCACATTACTCCACCCTTCTCGCCACTTTGGGGAGCAGTGTGAGGGGTCCTCCTTCACGAGCGTCTCTAGAGCCCTGTCTCAGCTGCTACACCGTCTCCTAGGGACCCTCACATGAAAGACTTCCAGAACTGCCTCAGAAAGCGGCAAGGATGACGGGATAAGTGTGTTTGGAGAAAGGGGAGGATTTTGAAAAGCATGAATAGCAGCATGTCTTTTGCTATAATAAATTTTTTCGGTTTTGTTTTTTTTAATCGGTACCAGGGATCGAACTCGCAACCACACGCTTGCTTAGACCACTGAGCTAAATCCCCAGCCCCCTTAATAAATTTTTTAACTAATCATTTTCTGTATCTTTCTGTCACACCTCATATATTAGATTTCCATCATTATAATGAGATGCCTGAGACAATTATAAGAGAGGGTTTATTCTGGGGGCAGTTAATGACAATGTATCCTCTTCTGTAATAAAGGTTTTAAAACAATGTAAGTGTTCGTGGAGTACATTGACTACCCGTTACATACACTTTGGTTTTCTCCACTTTTTTCCTTCTTCTTGTCTATTAATTTCTTTATAAATATTTAAACTTTTAAAAATTTGATTACTAAGCGTCAGAAAGAATGAGGCTATGTCGCAAAATATAAAGTCTGCACCCGGCACCTGTCAGATAGTATGTATGGCTTTGGGAAAAATACTTCTAAGTTCCTCATCTGTAAGAGAGATTATAATGCCCATACATTGTGTTTAAGTCAAATTCAAGTCATATATTTCCGTGTGCCTCGTAAGATAGAAGCCTACAAGCAAGTGTGAGTTACCGGTTTTATTAAGCCAGCAGGTACAGCCCCAGTTGAACATCTGGAAACCTGTGGGGGAGACAGCGCCCCCTGGAGAGGTGCTAGGGAACAGCATCCAGGGTCCCTTCTCTAGAGCGCGCTTTTATTACACAAGCGAAAAGCAGCAGCAGGCTGCGCTCCTCAGCCTCACCACGCGCAGAATTTACAGTCCTACGTGGAGAAAAGGACCCCGGCCTCCCCCAGCGGCCAGCTCCACTGTCTAGGGAGGAAAGGGCACGGGAAGTCGGAGCACAATGCCTCCCGCAGAGAAGGCATGCGACAGAGCAGGAATGGAAGTAGCAAGGCGAAGCCCAGGAGCCACCCAAGGCCGGGGTGATGTTATCTGGCACCCCCGGAACGCGCCGGCGGGAACAATGGGCTGTGAGCCGGCTGCCACAGGAAGGAGGTAGGCCGAGGGGCTGCTGGCTTTGGAAATTCAGCCTCAACAAAGAAAACCGAACAAGAGAAGGGTGCCGAGCACCCAGAGAGGAGCAGGGACCGAGGAAGACAGACGTGAAGTCAGACGCGTCCTCCCCCGCAGCAGCTTCCCCCCCCCACCCCCGGGCAGAATGTCTCCTCAGGATCACATCGCAGGCACTAGACAGAGAAATACTCTGCAGAAGATTCAGAAGAGGAAGAACCAACACGAATACTATATTTACCCAACATGACAAGAGAGAGGCTTGTTTCCTGCCTGTCCCATTATTCACTGACAATGAAGACACATTTTTAAAAATGAGTAAACCCAGGATATTTGAAAAAAAAAAACATACACATACAAACGAAATAAAATATACCTTCTCTGGTATATTTATCTATTTAAAGAAGTCATTGAAAGCAGAGCATGAAGTTACATGCCTGAAATCCCACACTCTGGGAGGCTGAGGCAGGAGGACCTCAAGTGATAGCCTGGCCTGGGCAACTTAGCAATTCAGGGAGACCCTGACTCAAAGATTTTTAAAAGGCCAGGGATGCAGTTCAGTGCAAAGGTCCTGGGTTCCATCCCCAGCATTGCAAAATAATTAAAAATAGTAAAAATTGAAAGCTTTCACAGGCATACAGCCCTTTGTTCCTAGTCCAGAGATTGTCAAATCTAACATCCAACTGCAGTAAGTCAGTATGGATTCCCCTACACCAGGAGAAGATTCTTTTTTAGAGTCTTAATCAAATCAAAGAGTTGACACAAACTCAAGTTAAAACTCACCTTAACATTTATCAGGTGCCAGGTTGTTACCAAGCTTCCCCAAGCGTCAGTTGCTTGGGCTGAAGAACCGAGACATGCACACCACACAGGCTTTGGAGAGAATTAACTGGAATAGTGCTATTGAATGGCTGGCATATGCAGTCAGTGCTCAGACACAGAGGTTAGGGGCTGGCGGTTTAGCTCAGCGGCACGAGGTCCTGAGTTCAATCCTCAGTACAAAAAAAAAAAAGGAGATTAGTTTAAATTACAATTATCTTCCCAATTATAAAGTAAGGGAACTAAACAATTATTCCTAGGATCCTTTTCCTCTTTAAAATTTTATGATTCTATCCTTGTACAATTTGGTGATTCCTCAAAAAAGCTAAACAGAAACACTGTAAAACTCCACAAGTCTGCTCACAGGGAGACACCTAAAAGCACTGAAACCAAAGAATCACAGATGCTTGTACAGCAGGGTCATTACAGCATTATTTACAATAGAACAAGGCAGAGAAAACAAGCCTATCACCCGAGGAGGGAACAAACAAAATATGGATGTACCATCCACACAACAGAATATTACTCAGTCCTGAAAACAGTGAAGTTCAAACACCCCTGCAGCATGGCTGAACCTTTTAGACACCGCGCTGGGATGACATAAGCCAGGGTGTGGTCCCATTTATATAAGATACCTCGGAGAGGGAAAGTCTCAGAGACAGAAGGTGGAGGGCGAGAAGGGAAGAAGGCGGAGTTCTTGTTAAGCGAGGTGCCGTGTCTGTTTGGGGTGACGGAGACGTGGTGGGGACAGATGACACAGATGCTGCACAGCAGTACAGATGTCATTAATATCATGAAATCATACACATAAAACGGTATTCGTGTCCTACTTCGTGTTGCAAATACATTTTTCCTCAAGAGATCCTCCCCGTCTTTCAGAATATCCCCCCAGAGATACAGAGATGTCCCTGTGCTTCTCTGCCTCCTACAGCTGCCTGGGAGGCCCATGTGCCCAACTCGCCCCGGTCGAGGCAGCCTCCCCACCCTCCACTCCTGAGGCAGCACCGTCCTTCAAGTCCTTCAGTCTGCGGCGCCGAGCTACCCCTAGAACCCGTCCAGCTCTTGGCAGAGCTTCAGGACGACGCCTCGTGTCCCAGCCCGCAGCCCCTCGCCTCCCTCCTCTCCACCCTCACCTTCCACTCAGGCCACTGTGCCCATCCGCTTCCAGACCCCTCAGGACTTCCCTGGCACAAGTCCCCATCCTTCTGGTCCCACCTGAACATCACCCCTGCCAGGTGACCTCCCCCAGACTGAGCTCGGAGCTCCAGGCAGAGTGCTCACCCCATTCCCACACAGGCACCCTGGGGGTCTGGATGGTCCACTGGTCTCTTCAGGAAGCTGGTAAGGCACTGGTACTAGTGACAGTTTCATCCAGCAGTTCGCGCGGGGCCCATGGTGGCTGGCCCAGAAATGCACACTGGTTGCACAAACAAATGAACTTGGAGAGATGGAAGAAGCGATGGCCTGACCAGGTCTAAACACGTCATATGCTATAATGGGATGACAGTGCCAGCCCCTGTGGGTCCTTTTCCTCTTTCGGACTCAGCACACTGTTGAAGAACTATTGACCATGTTCAAAGGTGCCAAACACATTCACTGGAAGAAGATAACCTTTTTAATAAATGGTACTGGCAAAACTGGCTCTACACATGCCGAGGATTAAAATTGGACCCATATCATTCATTCACCATGCACCAAGATCTTAATTTGAAAACAGAAACATTAAATCTGCTAGAAGTTAGAGTAGGTGTCGCTCTTGAAGACACTGGTGTAGGCAAAGACTATGAACAAAACTTCGATTGCACAGGAACTGTCACAAAGAATCAGCAACTGGAATCTCATCCTATTCAAAAGCTTTTGCACAGCAATAGAAACCACAAACAGAGTGAAGAGACAGCCCACAATGTGGGAGAGAATGTTTGCCAGCTGTTCTTCAGACAAAGGATTACTATTCAGAACATATAAAAACTCAAAAAAATCAGTCCTCCCAGATTTAAAGACCCAATCCAAAAGTGGGCATCTGAGATGAATACACACTTCTGAGATGAAGAAATACAAACAGCAAGTAGACATATGAAAAAATGTTCCCAAAAAATGTCCAGCATTGCTGGTCATTTGAGAGATGCAAATTAAAACAGCACTGAGATTCCACCTCATCCCAGAAAGAATAGCTGTTATCAGGAAACCAAGAAATAACAAATGCTGGATGGACTGTGGGGAAAAAAGAATCCTTCTCCACTGTTGGTGGGAGTGCAGACTGCTGCACACTGTGGAAATCAAAAAATTAGGATTGAAGATTTTATTTGACCTAACTATTCTGCTTTGGATTATCTTCACAGAAGAATTAAAAACATCATACCACAGTGATATATATGCATCCATGCAGCAGAATAATTTGCAATAACTGGATCTTGGAAACAACCTCAATGCCCATCCACTGAGGAACGGATAAAAAAGATGTGGCATTTTTATACAATGGAGTACTACTCAGCCATAAAGAAAGACAAACTGGAGACTTTTATAGGTAAATGGATGCAACCTGAGACCATACTCACTAGTGAAATAAATCAGACTCACGTGTGTTAACACTGTGTTGTCGCATTAGGGTGAGAAGCTGAAAGAAACAACATTATGTACAGGCATCTATGGGTATACAAACAAGATAGTTAAGACAGTGATACTGCTGGCTTCTCTGAGGTCACTGAAGAGAAAGGTTTGGATGGTATTGTTCCCACCACTGAGTGTGCTCTGGGTGAATGGCAGCACAGGTCCCAAACAAAGGAGGCAGGGTGACCACTAGTCTCTGAGGAAGGCCAGTGGCCCCCAGGGCTCTGCTTTCCAGCAGGAAAAAGTCCTTTCTCTCCTACTGTCAGAATCTACCTGGTTCTCCTCCCTACTTCTGTGATGGTTGCAACATCCGGGTCTTCTTTGCCTCCACCTGGAGCTCCCAGGTCACCACAGTCCCTCTGCCCAGGCACGTGACTCTCTGTCCCAACTGCTTTATGGTTGCCACTGTCACTATTGACAAGTGCTTTGATCCAGAGCTCTGTGAAGAACTGTTTTCGTCTGCAGCATAAATCATGAAGGGTACCTGGGCAACCGAACCTCACTGAATCTGGAACACAGAATAGAGGCCTCTGCTTCTTTTGCAGGTCTTGGAAAACTGCCCTGCTGGAGGAGTTCATTTCTCAGGGAAGCTGTGGTGCCAGTTTCAAATGGCATCCAAGGGGGCAGTGACCTGTGCTGCTTCCGTTTTGGTCCTTATAGCCCCAAAACAGTTAGGACCATGCGCCTGAGCCACAGGGCACCAGAAGGCCAGCCTTTCCCCTTTGAGCCGCTGGCATTGTTCACAGTCTTTCACTACTCTCTAGGAAGGACAGGCCTTCGGGAGCAACTGAATTTACAGCTTAGCTATGGTCAGAAGGAACAGGAACCGGTGTTCATTATAGACAATCAAACCACAGAACGAAGTAAGTTTGTCACAGCTTCAAAAAGCAGCAGTTTTATGCAATCTTTTTCAACCGTCCAAACTAAGTCATTACACCAATTAGGTTGATTTTTTACATTACTGCCTGTTTATAGTATCCAACAGATACTTTCTTCAGGAAAAAAAGATGTACAGGAAGTAGACACGCACTCTTCAAGCAGGAGTGGGCAGGCTATGGCAGCAAGCGCAGCGGCTGGTCAGGCTCAGGCTTTGGCCTAGAGGCATCCGTGCTGCACACAGGGAAGAGCGGGGTTCGCACTCAGTGGTCTCTAAGAGCCTCAGTTTTCTCTTGCAGAGAACGGAGATAATAATACTGCAAGCTTCTCTGCACGGCAGGTGGCCTTCGGTCTCCCTGCCCAGCCCTCCCCTGCCCTACTTCCCCTCCAGCCCCTCCTGCAGTGGATGGCCTGTCTGGGCAGGAGGACCAGCCCAAGGTCACTGCAAGTGCCAGTGACACATTTACTTTGCTCCCATTGTCTATTCTATGTAAAGCCAATAGTTCTCATTGGAACAAACAGTTCAGAAAAATCTGCATTGTTTGGAGGACCGACTCATTATTTATAGGTGTTTCGCACTTGACCGTGGAGGCAGCTGGTCTTAGGGAGTCAAAGCATGGAAATTACCACCAGAGCTTCTCCAGGCTCCTTCACGTAATTCCAGGCCCAGGAGGAACCCAGCATCGCCTCCCCCTCGGCCTCGCGGTAAGGGTTTAATAAGCAACGGGTTTGTGTGTAAGGGCATCTGCTCCTGCTTAACAACAATGACAAGCAGCCATTGGAATGACTCTTCCGAGCCTCGTAAAGCTGGGGTGAGATATTTTCCATGTTGTCCTTTGGTCCCTTTTTAGAGGCTCACAGAATCAATTCCAACTCAAGCTGCCTGCAGATGAATTTTATGCTCCTGATTGTCCAAAAACAAAACCTGTGTGATCCAGCACTTCTCACTTTTGCTTTGCCCGCCAGGACACAGGTAGTCAGCTTACTGCCACGTGTCTCATTCTTTCAATGTCAATGCCTCATGGTTCTTTCTCCCTGCATCCCCCAAACAAGGCCTGCAGGACTCCACTGCTAACTGTGCCATCTCACCACACCTTCCGCCTGAGTCCTTGTGGAGCAAGACTCCAAGGAAAAATAGTAACTCATTTAATTCAATATTACCACCACTGACAAAAAGTACTGGGTCAGTACCTAAGTAAAGCTGAATGATTATTACACAGACAGCTACCATTTCTTTTGAGAAATGAAAGTGTTAGAGACTCAGGCTGTCTGGTGTGGAAACTAGTCACACAGGTGTACAAGAGCAAAGGTGTCTCACCCTAGGGCCAGACTTCCTGGATCAAATCCTAGGTCAGGCAAAGACTGTCAGGGACAAGTTATTTATCTCCTCAATGCTTCCAGCTGGCATAAAAGGCTTTGAAAATCCATGAAACACTTAGGGTGCAGTAAACTCTCAGTAAATACCAGATTTAACTCTTTCCAGGCCCTTTTCCTCATTTGTGATGACAACAGTCCTAACAGTGATCAAAAGCCCAATATTCAAAGACCAAACAATAGGTTAACTTGCTCTGAGGCCCAGCGGGTTATTGTCCTCGAAATCCTGAAGACTGGAAAATCCTGAATTTTACTTTCTCCAGGAACTGCCTTTTTCAAATTCCGGCAGTCAAAGTCATGAGACAGTCTCCAGCAGGCACGAGTGACCGGGCGGGGCAGCAGTGATCATGGGACAAGGCCCCGGGCTTGGTGACTCCAGGGTGCACATGAGGATTTTCAAAACAACTGCCTGGCCTGCTCTTTCATGCAGACGCCCCTCAGCACCAGCCACTCCACAGGGGCCTGGCAGCAAGACACCCGCTTGACCTGTGACCTGACACGTGTCATGGCATCTCCACACCCTGGTGGCCAAGGGATGAGCTCAGGGATGAGGACCCAGCAGGGACGAGGGTACAGCTGCCTTGGAAGCCCAGCCTCGGCCGAGCCACCCACCACCCAAGGCCCTGCTCATCCTAGCCCCAGCAGAAAGGCACCACTTTCTTTAGGCTCACAGTCCTGAGCAGTCAGATGACACAGGAGAAAACCAGCAAGTGCGTGGTTTGCTGTGTCCCACACCTGGTACTTAACAACTTACACAGCACTCTTGTTCAGTACACAGTGTCCTGGGCAGGAATGTGGGATGTGTGAGAACCTGGCTCGGAAAGTTAAGATTCATTTAATTTGGTTTGTATTTTACTTCGTGGAACCCTTATTTGAAATAGTCACAGCCAGTGGTAGCTTAATCTGATTTTTTAAATATCTGGTCATGCTCATGTTAAAATATTCTAAAACTATTTCAAAAAGCAGTGTAAGGAGCTTTGCCACTGAGCTGGTACACTAACAGGTCTAGGAACTACATAACCTGTGACTCAAGCACTGAAAATATGGCTATTGCTATCATGATTCCAGAGTTCTTACTTTATTTAATGTAGTTAATTGACTTTAAACACTGAAGTATAAGGGGAAGCAAAAAGGATCAAGATGCAATAGGTATATGATGTATTTATTTATTTATTTGTCTTTTTGAGACAGGGTCTGGCTTTGCAGTTCGGGCTGGCCTTGAACTAACTGTGTAGCCCAGGCTGGTCTCGAACTCGCGATGACCCTCCCGCTCAGCCTCTTGAGTGCCAGGATTACAAGTGTGCACTGCCATGCCTGGTTTATGCTGTATTTCTTATGTATCACAAGCGTACACACTTCACTTGAACAGTTTCTCTTGTAGGATAGTCTTGTGTTACAGTGTGTACACCTGTGTAGCGACATGCATGGCTCCTAGTGTTACATGAAGACACACCATTAACCCTGTCCCTGTTCAAATTTGGATTCAGTGTGTGTGACTCTTTTGCTATATAACAATGTCACATTATAATGAGTTTCTTTGAATATTTGAGGCAGACAGCATAAGTTATGGTACCACTCATACAAATCATACCTGACAAAGAAATAAAAATATCATTTTATTTTATTTATTTATTCATTTTGTCTTTTTCAGACAGGATCTCACTATACAGTTGAGGCTGCACTTTGTAGCCCAGGCTGGTCTCGAACTTGCAGTGATCCTCCTGCTTCTGTGAAAAATCTCATTTTAATTGCAACATAACTAAATTATCTTTCTAGTTTCAAATAAGTATGGGCCAATTGTTAAATCAGCAATGAAAACCTTTTATTGGTGCAGAATTGTACAGAGGCCCAAATGTTAGCTCTATAACAGAAATGCTTTTTTAGTGTTAGTGGGAATGTAAACTGGTACAACCACTAGAGAAATCAGTGTGAAGAATCTACAAAAAACTAAAGCTAGAAATCCCATTTGACCCAGCTCTATCTCCTTTGGCTATCTTCCTGAAAGAGCAAAGGTCACATCTCAACACTGTGTGTGTACTCAAATTTATAGCAACGCAATTTACAATAGCTAAATTATAGAAGGAACCTCTATGCTCATTAACAGATAAATAAAGAGAATGTGACATGCAGTTCAGCCATACAGAAGGACAAGTATGAGTCACTGTAGGAAAACGGATGGAGAGTGAGCCCGCAGTGGAGAGTAAGACAAACCGGGCACAGAAAGGCCTTGGATAATTTCTCACATAGGACGTTGTTCTTACATGCAGGATATGAGACACCCAAACTGTAAAACATTTAAAAAGCAAAATAAAACACAGATGGGAAGAAAGAAGGATGAGACTTCGTGGAAACGGGAAGGCAATCAGAAAACAAAGAGGAAAGGCAGGGGGAGGAGTAGAAATGGTCAAGATGAGATGTGATATATATATATATATATATATATATATATATATACCATGTATCTAGATATATAGATACCATATATGTATATATTCACCTATATATAAAGGTATTATATATCACAGATATATAGTAATACTAAAAATTTAAAATATTTTTAAAAGCCAAGTTTGGTGGCACACACCTATAATTTTAGTACTTTGGGAGGCTGAGGCAGGAAGATTAAAATTTTGGAGCCAAACCAGGCATAATGGCACATGTGTGTAACACCAGCACTTGGGAGGCAGAGGCAGGAGGACTGCCACAAGCTCAAGGCCAACCTTGCCCATATAGTGAGTTCAAGACCAGCTGGGACTACTCAGTGAGAACCCTGTCTCCAAAAATTAAATTTAATTTAATTTAAATTAAAAAGTTTGAGGCCAGCCTGGACAATTTAGCAAGACATTGTATCATTGTCTCAAAATAAAAAAAAATAAAATACATTGATGATGTAATTCAGTGTGAAGGCCCTGAGTTCAAACCCCAGTACTGCAAAATAGATAGATAGATAGATAGATAGATAGATAGATAGATAGCAATTGGAAGAAGATACATTGCAAGTTTCACAACAAATGGCAATTGCAATTTGCTGAAATGGAACAAAATGAGGAAACTGACTGCTTATTGTATACAATTTGTTTAAAGATAATAAAATGTACTGTATTAAGAAATACTGGCAAATTTGTATTGAATTTGATATTCTCTCAACATCCCAAAAAGAATTGATAAAATTACCTGAAATTAAAATTGAAAATCTAAGAAAAAATTAAGATTTTTTTTTATTTTAAAAATTAAAGACTTTGTTATTAACAGAGTCCCAGTTTGTTCTGTTGTCAGTTATTAAGTTACTGCAATTCTCACATGCACTTACATACATACTTTTGGTGGAAAGATAGTAAAAGAAATTACTATTTCCATCACAGAAATTTTGCCATGAATTTATGAGGAAAAGAATAAAAATCATATTTCACATAAAAAGCTAACTTCAATTAGTTACCAACACTAATTTTTTTAATGTTTTAACTTAAAAAATAATGTTTTTAAGTAACTTAAAAAACACAGGAACTTAACAAGATTGACTAATTCAAATTCTGAAAAACACAAGTTTTCTTTTTAAGTTTTTGATTTCTTTTTGTTTTAGAAGATTCTGGAAATATAAAATACACTGCCCAATGAATACTTGGGGTATGTTTTGTCCAAAACACTTTTTAATTTACCAAGAAATATGGTTTATTTGTGACCAAAAATGTCACACTCATGGTTTAGGTATTCTTTACCTCTGTCAGAGGGGAATTTTGGGTAGGTATTTGAACATTAGTTTCTAACACAACAAATGGTTTTCTAATAACATTAGGCCAAAAAACCAGATTTATTGGAATTCTTTCTAAAGACCAATGGATGTTTCCTTTTTTCTTTGTTTCATTATATGATGCAGCTTAAAAATATTTATGTTCAATTTTCTAAAGGCAATCCCTTGAGACACATCCTGGATACAGTTGCTAAGTGTATGGGCACAGATGAGTGGTTGTAAGTTTATGAATCTGTTGGAAAAAGTGGAAGACAGCAGATTTAATGGCTCTCAGACTTCTTTGCCAAACTTGTTTGCTTGAATTAGGGAAGAGTTTTACAAATATTTACTGCACTACTGACTCCAATTCAAGATTGTCTTGAAAATAAAGAATATTGGGCAGAGCGTGGTGATACAGGCCTGTAATCCCAGCACTCAGGAGGCTGAGACAGGAGGGTTGATTTGAGTTTGAGGCCAGTGTGGGCTACCTAGTGAGTTTAAGGCCAGCCTGAACCACATAGTGAGACCCTGTCTCAAGAAAAGAAAAAAGGAAAAGAAAAGAAAGCATATTTTACAAGGAGTTAAAAATAAAGGGGCTGGGGATATAACTTAGCAGTACAACACCTGCCTGCCAAGTACAAGCCCTGCATTCGAGTCTCAGTGCAAAAATACATACATACATACAGACAGACAGACAGACAGACAGACAAGTCATGCCCCTGTGATTTCTGTATTTACATCACTATCTGAACAAGTCAAATTTGAACTTTCCCGGAAAAGAAAAGTTTACCTGTGGTGTAGCTAAACAGATGTGGGATTTTAAATTCCTACTTTCTTAATTTAATAAGTAACAATGATCTATGCAGTTTTCTTGCATGAGTACAGATGCAGAAGGTCTTAACTGTGATGAATATAGCATTGTGCAAACTGGATGTAAAAAAGCAGGAAAATGTAAAGGAAGGATTGATTCCGATAAAGGGCTGCTTGCCAATTGCTCCATACTGCTTTCACTTCCCCATAATGAATAGTCAAAATGATTACTGTTAAAAAAAATGGACCAGTTTTGTCAATATGTATGCAAATATCAAATACAAATGATTTTTCAGCTAAAAGAAAACCTCTAAGCATGTTTGGAATGCCTTATGTATGTGGCTCTTCCTAGTGTAAATTTCATAAAATAGCATACTTCAACTCATCAGTTTTCCATTAAAATCAAGCCCTGAAATCTGGTAAATTGGAAGTGCATTAAGATACACTTAGAAAGAAGAAAAGAACCTGAAATGTCTCAATATTTTTATACTGATTGCACATTAAAGATAATACTTTGGTGGCGTTAGGTTACACAAAGACTGCTATTCAAATCAATTTGCTTGTTTACTTTTGGTTTTTTAAATGAACTGTTAAAAATGTAGATGACAGACACATGTCCATTGTCTTGCCCTCCCAGGGCGCTAGTCTGGGGGTTGCAGCAGCTCCTCCACCCGGCCCTAGGGCTTGCAAGCGCAGGATGGGTGCCTGCGTGGGATCTGGATGGGAACAGGTACCTGAGTGCGGTGAGAGTTCTCTGACTGCAGGTGAAGTGCCGGTGGGTGCTTGCTCTTGTCTTCCTGCTCTTTGCTCTTCTAATTATGAAAGAAAAAGACAGGGTAAGTCACTTTCACAGGGGCCAGCACGATTTCCTCTGGAAGTCTAGCTGGCTGGTTAACATGCACCAGAGTCCATTCAAAGGAACAGAGGGAAATAAAGGCTCTTTTCCCTAGAAAGAATGTAAATAAATCTCTGGGGGCTTTTGGTCCTGGGACAGTCAGAAGTTCCCAAGCACAGAAAGGAAGAAAATCTGACTTTCTGGGTCTCTGAGAAAATGGGACTCTTTGACAGTGGAAACTTGCCCTAAGAAAGCAAAAGCCTGATTTTATGAAATAAGAAAAAATAGGATTTAGTGGAGAAGTGAGTAGAATTAAAGGATAGAGTGTAGCAGAAGAAAGTTAATTTGTCTTTATGTGTCTTGTTTCATTACTTGCTCTACAAAACAGAGCAGACTTATTGTGACACGATCACTTATTCTTGATTTGAAGCCTCATATTTGGAGGGGACAGCAGCACAAGTGACCCGATCGCTCTTCCGTCTTGCTGAGGTGCTTTGGGAACGGTGACGTTGGCTTGGAGAGAAGGGGGTGCCTCAGAGAAATGACCCATTTCTCCAGCAGCAAATGTGGCTTTCAGACATGAAAAGGTCAAGGACACAAGCTCTTCTCTGGCAGCCCTTGCACCTCAGCCTTGGGCTGGGTCTGCATCACCTGGACTCCGGGCCTCTGGTCCCTGGCACCAAGCCTGGCACCACGGGGGTGATCAGCATCATTCATTGGCCAGGACAGCAAAGTGAAGTCATTTCCACAAAGGCGTTTGTTGTCTAACCAGCAATCCAAATGCAAACCAGAAGAAATCAAATACATGTAATTATTGGTGGCCTTTGTATTTTATTTCTATTTATTTTTTAATTTAAAAAAAAAAACAGTCTTTACCATGTTTATAGAAAAGATCATCGCTACACAGGACCCAAGACCCATACCCCTCCCTACCTGAGTTCTCACCTAACAAATAGTCTGTCATGGCTCAAATCCACGCCCACCCCCTACCGCCCTAATTGGAAGCCTGCTCTAAATGATCTGCATGCTGGGGCAGCAAAAACTTGTAATTTGGGTGCAAGTCTGGGCACAAGAGTACAGGCGCCCTGAAGCTTCCTCCGCAGCCTCACCTGGGAGATGGCTTCTCTCTTGCTTGTGCCATTTCTGCTTAAATGTGTGTGTGTTCTCACTGTCATCATCTCTGTGATTTTGAGACTGTGAAAAAAAAATTCTCAAAAAGCTTGTGAAAAAAAGTACGTGAGCCAAGTGGACCCGCCAAGACCCACTTACTGAACAGCAGGCAGAGAGTGGGAAAACTTTATGGCAGAGGAAAACGAAGCAAGAGCCATGATTTGTATCTGATCCTGGGCAACACAGTTACACTCAGTGTTTGCACGTTCTTACTAATGAGCTCCTTAGGTGGAATCAGTGTTTTAGATATTTTTATACCTTTCAGAAACCTCCATGGATTTCCTGCATAGATTATGAGAGTGTTTCAGGGATACCTGGGGAAATCAGTTGGGGTTTTAAGAAATGTTGTTTAATTTTCTGGTTTAAGGTAATGAAATATAGGGCCAGGGATTTAGCTCAGTGATGTAAGTGCCTTCCTGGCAAGTGCAAGGTCATGAGCTTGATCCCTGGTATATATATATATATATATATATATATATATATGAATGGAATATAGACTCAACCTGTCTGAGAGTATGAAATCCAAAATGCTTTTAGAAAGAGTTGGGTGTGAGAGGTACAGGACCCCTGAGGCCACAGGCTGAAGGTTGATTAGACAATGTTGAAGAAATAAGTTTTTTTATACTGGGAAACCCCTTTCAGCGCAAAGCATGGAATATTTTTGTTGTTCCTTAGCCGGCTTTGGCAAGCAAATGATTCCAGATAATGCTCTATGAAAATTTCAAAACAGCCTTCTCACGGTCAAGTTGGGATCCCAAATCAAAATCGTTCACATACACATACACACATTGAAAGTATTTCTGACCATTCATGCTCTTTTTGTCCCCAAAAGGAAGAAAACCATGGACCGTGGAAGCCCCACCACCATCGTTGCTGGTCCCTGGCTTGGATGGCTGGACTTAGCTGGTTTGTCTCTAGCTGCCCTTGTCTCTCCCTGTCCCAGTGGTAAATACAGAGCTCCCAGAATTCTCTGCTCAAACAATACATGCTTAATCCTAACAGCTTTGGCTCCAGGAAACATCAAGTTTACATTTTTATGTCAGATTGAAATGTTTCCCTCCAGTGATGGAAGCCTGGCCATGGTGCGGATGCCTCTGGACTGCCATGGTCACTTGGTCATCAACCTGCCCTCCTCTAGAAGTGGTTCTTTGGGGTTCTGTCCAACCCCTGATTTGGTAGACCCTCTATATCGGTTAAGGGTCCTGCTCAAAGCTACTCTGTGCCCTTCAGTCTTCTTAGACACACATGCCATAGGGAGGTATCCCTACAGAGCTTCTGGCACAAGACATAAGTTATATAATGTTTGAATAATGAGTGAATGGATACCATCACCAGTTCTGAGAGACTAAGAACTAAAGAAGAGTCCAGTCTCAGGGTGGACTAGATATCTGAATGTTCCTGCTATAAAACACAACAAAATATAACCCATGACCTTTAAAGGCAGAGCTGAGATCACAGGAAAGTCAGAGAAATACCTAAAGGAATAAGAAAGCAGATTCATAGATCTGTGCTCGCTTCTATACGTGCCCAGCTCTGCCTAGCTGCCCAGGACTTCTTCCATTGACCAGAGAGCCTTGGTCAATGGAAAGACCATAAAGAGTGAAAATATATCCCTTCTCTGTGGACCTGGGGCCCCGACCTCCAGAAAGCGCAACAGAGGGGTGGAAGCACAGGGGTTACTGACTTTACAAAGGAGGATCAGCAGGAACGCACTCCACTTCTAGAGACCTGGGGAGGATGACTCTAGCCTTCCTGTTATTCCTTTCGGAATAACAGAGAAAATCAGAGCAAAGAGAATTTTTTTTTTTTTTTTTTTGGTGCGGTACCGGGGACCGAACTCATGACCTCACACTTGCCAGGCAGATGCTTATGCCATTGAGCTAAATCCCCAGCCCACAAAGGGAATTTCTAACCTACAATCCACAGGAAGAAAGAGCTCAGGAGAAAACATCTACGATGGTAGGAAGTTGGAAACATACAGAGCAATAACTGATCCTTCCAAGATCCTCAGAGCGCTGAGCAAACACCAACACTAATCCTGCAGTGGAGAAAGCTGGAAAAACAACTGAATTTTTATGACAAAAGTACCCAGGAAGTTCAAAACTGGCAGGAGGAATCTTGACAAAATGAGGGTAAATTTGAAGTTAACATGAAATGATTAGTTGGAAGTCAATTTGAGAAGCAGTCAGGACCCACACTTCACCTACCGCCACTTGTCCCGCCCTGTCATGCCCAGTGGTCACAGTAAGGTGACCAGAGGTCTCACTGTGGAAGGGTGTGAGGTGGAGGCTCAGGACCACCACATTCAGCTCCTATTTGGGGGGCACATTATCTCTGAAAATAGGCCCACAGGTGGAATGCAGGACCCCACCAGCCCATTTCTTGGCTGGCTCCCAGGACAGCTGCAGTGAGGAAAAAATCTTTCTGGGGCCTGTGACAAGCACAGAAGAAAAGATCTGCAGCTCTGGTGACAGGGTTTCCCCAAAGGCACATCTATGCCACCCCTCAAGGCCTGACTCTCAGGCCAGGGAGCCCCAGTACTTATTAAATGTAAGCGGCTATCAAAGAAGGCATCTGTCATGAAAGATAAAGACCAAAACAAATAAACAAAGAGACAAACAGGGAGATAAAAGGCCACTGGGAGGAAACAGAGACTTCAGGAAGACTTTTTTTTTTTTTTTCAAAGAACTACCATCAGGATCCTTAGCAAGATAAGAAAAGTCACACCCATAAAACAAACCTAAAATGCCAAAAATAAAGACAAACAAGAAAAAGAAACCTAATGTTCAGAAAACAAATCAAGAAGCATTGTGAAAACAAAAAACACTCAACAAGAAGTTAAAAACATGAAGTTCAGAATCACCCCAAATGAAGTTAAAAAACACAAAATGAGATGAAAAGAGATGACAGCCAAAGAACTAGTTCAGAAATCCAGCATAAAGACAAGGTGGTAATGCGAGACATTTCCTCCCCAGTTAGCAGAGACACGGGTGTATCAGGAAGCCAGTTACACGGATAAATGCATTACCAATGCCTCGGCTCTCGCAGCTTCTCGGAGCACTGAGGCACACAGAGGAGGGGGCACAGGTTTGCACGAGCAGAAAATGGAAAATGTGTCCCATCAGAGATCAAGAATTAGGACAGCATGAGATTTCTTCCCCATAGCAACTCTGGGGCCTGAAAGACTCAGAGCCATGCCTTACAAGTTTTAGAACTTCGAATCCATCTGTAACCATGAATTCTATTCTTTGACTATGAGAGCAGGCTAAGGACAATTTCAAAGGTGTAAGTCATAAAAAAGTTTGTGGTACATTGTTTCTGAAGAAGCTGGCAGAGGACACACTTGTGGTAAATGAAACAGTAAACTAATAAAGAGAAGGTGAGGAACAGGACACAGGAAGTGTAACAGAGGAGAGAGCAGGGAATTCCTAGGAAGGACTAAGGGGCAGCCCTAGGCGGGGTCTGAGCTGCCAACGCACCTGCAGCCTGCAGCAGCAGAAGGCGGAACAGAGCTGGGGCTCCATGTTGGCAAAGAGGACACAGTGGGCAGAATTTCTGGGGGTCTGGATGTCCGAGGAGGAGGGCCCAGCCACGCTGGACCCCAGAGCTCATTCAGGGCTGAGTTCACCGAATCAAAGCAAAAGTATGAATATTCCAGGGGAGATAGGAAATAGTTCAAGGAATGATAGAGGAGAAAGAAACTCCCAGTGTACTAGACGTCCAGTACAAGCTCGTGTTCTTTAAAATCAAAGAATGAATGTTAGGATCAGCAGAGGTTAAGAGCAGAACATATTTACTGAGAGAAAGAAAGCTTCTGTCTGAGAGACAGAGGGTCCCGAGTAGTTGCCGAGGACCCTGTCTTTTCTAGAGATTTTATAGAGCAAAATCACAAAGTGAGGCAGGTCCATATGGGGAAAATGGCAAATGATAAGACAGGTAGGCACAAGGTAGGACAGAACTCTGGTTAGCCAGTAAGATTGCGAGTGTGATTGCTCAAATAAAATCGATTAAACTGGAGACAAATGGGGGCATACTGAGCAGGGCTCTTCCTGTAAGGGGTTGGGTGAGTGGCTCCTTCTGGCTTCCGCATGGTGACAGAGACCTACTTAGAATATCAGTCCCTGAGGCTTATCTTTAGGAAGTATGTGGGTGCATTTGTTTTGTCTTTTGTCTTGAGATCTGGCCCACAATGGAGGTGTCTGTCTCCCCCATAGTTGCAAGGTATCTGGTCCTCTGCACTGGCTCCCTCGAGGCCCAGCCCTGTCTGACTGCCTATAATACTTCTATTTAACTCAGTTGCCTATAACAGTAAGAAAAAAAAGTTTAAAATTTTGTTGCTTTACCTATAAAAAGAATCTGTGTAGCTATAAAATAGTAATGAAGAATATATGACTAGGTAATTACCAATCAAAAGAATAAAAAAAATTTAAAGTGAGACAAATAAAAATGTGAAATGAGATAGTAGAAAGAAATGCAAATGGCAAGTAGGCATAGTTAATGTAAGTGGACTAAAAACTTATTAGTTAAAGAACAGAAATATTGCTGGGTGTGCTGGTGCATGCCTGTAATTCCAGCATATGGGAGACTGAGGCAGAAAGATCGCTGTGAGTTCAAGGTCAGCCTACACTACACAGTGAGAGCCTGGGGGCAGAGAGAGAGAGAGAGAGAGAGAAACAAAGAGCAGAGATGTTAAAGTGGACTTTGGAAAATTGAGCTATATATTTTCTACAAAAGACACGTGTTAGATGTAAGGACATAGGATGCAGAACTGTCAAAAGTAAAAGAATGAAAAAAGATATTTCACATACATATTAACATAAAGAGGGCCCATGTTGTTATATTAAGCAAAATAGACTTACATAGATTTTAATGAAAACAATTCCTAAAGATTAAGAAATCTGGGCATGGTGATGCATACCTGGAATCCCAGCACTTGGGAGGTGGAGGCGGGAGGATCTCTGTGAGTTTGAGGCCAGCCTGGGCTACATAGTGAGTTCAAGGCCAGCCTGGACTATATAGTAAGACCCTTTCTCAAAAAATTTTCTTAAAGATTAAGAAAATCTTTAAATATTAATAAATTTTTAGTCATTATTAAAATATAACAATTATACCCTATTACATATCTAATAAAATGCTTTCAAATACACCATGCAAAACTTGTAGAACTTCAAAAAGAAAAGAGCAAAAATCCAGTCAGTGGAAGATTTTCGTTCCGTTCTCTTCAAAACAGATCAAGCAGACAAAAAATAAGAACTCTAGACAATATAATTGACACAATTATTTCAATGGTTGTATATAGAATTCTGAGTCTAATACCTGTCAAAATATATTTTAAGTATAAATAAAACATCTAAAAATTAAACTTAGACACTTCGAAAATTAATGAAGTCATTAAATCTCCATAAGTAGAAAAGTTTTATCTTGAGTGTTCTCTTTTCTTCCCAAAATAGAATTGCAAGTTTACAAAAAATAACACAACAATCACAAGATATTTGAAAGTTGCAAATATACTTTTACAAAGTTCATAGATCAAAAAATAAATCAAGATGGAAATTGGAAAACAAATAAATTCAAATAATAATAAAGTGGTGCCTATCAAACAGTATGTAATATTGCAAAGATGATATTAGAAGAAACTTTTCAACTTAAATGTTTATATTAGAAAGTAAGAAAGAAGAGGAAATAAGATCATATAGAAGGAACAAAATGTACACAATAAGAACCCAAGAGTTGATGTTTTAAAATTTTGAAAACTGGCCTTTTGACTTAATTGTTTGAAGAAAGGAACAAAAACACAAAACTTGGATTTTTAAATCATTCACAAATGTAGATAGAGAAGATAATTTGAAACTTTGAGACTAGTATAAGTCATTATATACCTTTAAGAATGAAAGGAAAATATTATATGTCAGGATCAACCCAAGAAGAAACAAAAGATCTTTGTATACTAAAACTGTTAGGTAAATTGAATGAATGGTGAAGCACTCACATCTGAATAGCCTCTCACAGTGGTGAGCTCCACTCAGATCTCAGGGAGCTAATAATTCCAGTACTACACAAATGCTTCCAGGTAATAGGTAGGAATTCCTAGCCAAATTATTTTACTAAGCTCATATAACTTTAATGCAAAAGTATATATTGGGACAGAAAGATGAAGCATCTTGTTAACACATTAATAAAAACAAGTGAAAACTTCAATACAAAATACTAAAAAAGGCGACAATCTATTAAGAACCAGGAGGAGGGAATCTACCAGTATCATAATTTTCAAATTAAAACAAAACAAGATGATCACTTCACTCGATGCTGGGAAGAATTAAGAAAAGTTAAGCTTGTTCACAGTAAAAAGAGATATCAATTTCCTTAACCTCATAAGGAATATTCCATTAAGTAGGAGTAGGTCATCTGCCCATAACTGAAACCCCCACTCCAGATGCCAAGAGCAAAGCACACTGCTTCCTCCTGCAGATGGCGATGTTCTAGGGTGGGGACCAGATGGGGACCACTGATGTTCTGGTGGCTCCGAGGTATCAGACAGCACCCAGGTGTCTCCCAGCTTCGTCATCATGGTGCTTGGCTTCGACGTCACAACTCACTGTGGACGTCATAGTCGGCTCCTCATACCTGCTTTTCTCCTTCCTGTGGCAGTTTGCATGTTTTAAAGGTGGTCACAGTGGTGTCTCCTAGTCCAGATGCTCTGTGCAGCATGGCCCAGCTCACTGCCCCTCAGTGTGCAGGCAGTCATTCCTCTGCCCCTTGAGTACCCACAGATCCTGTCTGCTTTGACCAGGACCAAAACCTTGCTGATTCAGGCAGGCACTCTTCCCACCGCGGTAAATGTATCAAAGTGTTAAAAATGCTTAAACAAACACTGAGCTAGCTCTATGATGTACATGGATAGAATTAACATCATCAAATCCTTTCGATTTACTTTTTGCATTTGCCATAACTCTAATAAAAATGTTCAATATTTTTTAAAAAGGGTAAAACTAAACAACAAAACAGAACAAAGCAGATCAGAAGCAAAACAATGTAAGTGACAGAGATTTCAAAGCAAGACAACAAGAGATCTACAGTGGCTACCATAATATCTCTTGTTTTCTTCTAAATAGTTGTCTATATCTTCACACACAATGTATTCATACAGAACAAAATAGTATGAAACTGATCAGAGCAGAGTGATGGAGCCATTACAAGCCTTCAAAACCAGACAATAGAAAATCAACAATGGCTGCCGTAACGTCTCTTGTTCTCTTCAAAACAGCGGTCCATACCTTCCTGTATGTTGAAATTAAACAATACAAAACAGGCTAAAACCACTCTGAACAAAGAATAGAAGCATCACTGGA
Source organism: Hydrochoerus hydrochaeris (assembly GCA_004027455.1). Lineage (NCBI taxonomy): Eukaryota > Metazoa > Chordata > Mammalia > Rodentia > Hydrochaeridae > Hydrochoerus > Hydrochoerus hydrochaeris. The sequence continues at coordinate 18,753 of PVLA01012617.1, read as the reverse complement.
TTTCACAGCATGACAATAGGATATCAGCAATGGATACCATAATGTCTCTTTTTCTTCAAAGTAGCTGTTCATTTCATCATGCATAATACAATTGGTTCTCATAAACTGTTCAGGACAAGTTCTAGTCATGTATAAGCCTCTACATGTAAACCTATCCTTTCTGCATTAGAGGGAAAAAGAAAACAAAACAAATTACTAGAAAAATAGGAAACAAACAAAAAAAAACCCAAATAAATAACAATAGCAAAGAGCCCAAAATGATGATATAGGCCTTTAAAACACGGTGGTAGGAACTGAACTAAGGTTGATATTTTACATAGTGATCTTCAAGAGTTTCTAAGATCACCAGACACAAACATGCAAAATTGTTCCAATCCTATGAATGCTAACTGCTTTGTTCCACAAACTTACAGAATTTGTAGCACAGTCATCTTAGCTAACCTAAGTGTGTTTATACAAATTTAGATTTTTTCCCCTTCCTTTTTCTTTTTCCTCCTTTTCCCTGAGATATTATTCCCCCCCCCGGGTAAATTGATTCTAAAATTTATATGAAAATATGAAAGTTCAATAATAGTCAAAATAGCTTTCTTACAAAGGATGAGGTAGAGAGGGTTGCCTCTACTGTCTATACGTTAAAATTTATTTTGAAGCTATAGTAATTAAAATAGGTATTGGTATATGATGGAAATATAAATGAATGGGATAGTGCAGAGCATCCATAAATATGCACACTATGGAAAAGGTATCCAAGGTGGAAGCAACTTTAGGACAGATAAGGACAAGCAACAATTAATTAGTGCCTGTTCAGTGACATATAAAATAATAATACTGACTTCTATCACTATAATACCAGTATCAATCACAACTGAATTAAAAACTAAATGTGAAAAAGCAAAATTGGAGGTTTTTGGATAAAATTATGTACACTCCTATTTCTTTAAGATTGTAATAAAGAGAAGAGCCTTTTATTCAAGATATAGGAAGGCACAAATCAGAAAGGAAAAGACTGGTAAACAGCTACAACAAAAGAAATAATTTTAAAAAGGAGTGACATATTAGGAAAAGATGACTAGAAGCCACTGTAAAATAATATCCTGACAATAGGAAGAACTCCAAAAATCCAGTTGTTCTACTTATGAGATATATTATATAACATAAAAATAAATAACTAAAATTAAAATATATAGGATTTAAATGTAATTATAGAATTAGTAAGTGGTAAGATAGAAATGAAGACATTTCTAAAATGTAACTCAGATATTCAAAGAGGTAGAAAATGTAAAGAGAAGAAAAGAGGAGCCTAAGTAACTGCAGAGTAGATACTGAGACATCCTGATAAGCACTTAATCTGAGCACCAGAGAAAGGCAGAGCCTGTGAGACAGGGAATCTCTGAAGAGACAATAGCTGAGCTTTTTGCAGACCCGAACAACAGAAACAAGTGGAGTGCAATTTGTCAGTTTATTCATACAAAGACTTGAGAGTGTTCCTCTCTGAACAGCCCAGTAGTCACACTGGATCAGCATCCACCATAAGTACTCCCTTGCACAGGCATCAAAGGTGGCACGCTGGGCAATGTCCACAGTGTTGGTGTGTGTGATTTGAAAACACTGACAATCTCAACAGGACAAAACAGCCCTTGTCTGGCAAGCACAAGGTTGTAAGTTCAATCTTTGGTAGAGAAGAAGGAAGAAGAGGAGGAGGAGAAGGAGGAGGAGGAGGAGGGGAAGGAGAAGGAGAAGGAGGAGGAGGAGGAGGAGAAGGAGGAGGAGAAGGAGGAGGAGGAGAAGGAGGAGGAGAAGAGGAGAAGGAGGAGGAGAAGGAGAAGGAGAAGGAGCAGGAGAAGGAGGAGAAGAGGAGAAGGAGGAGGAGAAGGAGAAGGAGGAGAAGGAGGAGGAGGAGAAGAGGAGGAGGAGGAGCAGGAGGAGAAGGAGGA
>PVLA01012617.1:0-16719 GCA_004027455.1 Hydrochoerus hydrochaeris | reverse complement strand
GGTATTATGGATTGAAAACTGGTGGTCAACTTAATGCCAGCTGGATTACATCAGCATGGCGTTGGGTGTAGATGTTTCACCTGAGGAAAGTTGCCAGTATAAATGGAGACGTGGAGAAGGAGAAGCTCTTCACATTAGTTGCATTAAGGTATTGAGGTGTTATGGGTTCTCATACTAGTTGCTGTTTGAGCCATTGGTTCTCCTGGAGGAGCTTTGGACTTCACATCGAGCACTGCTTCCCGGCTCTGGAGGGGAAGATGTATGCAGCTTGGTCTCCAGGATGAACTCGTCACGCTGGCTTCCTGGCATGTACTCGACTGTGCTTGTCGTCAGAGGAGCTCGGGGCCTCTGTGTCGCTGAGGATGGCCGTGGTGCTTTTCAGGACAGTCCTGGTCTTTGTTGTGAGTGTGACTTCTGGCTCCAGCATAGAACCCTCAACCTACCAGCACAGCTCCTTCACCCCGCTGGCATAGACTTTCTGGCTTCCACCGCTGACCTTTGGGCCTTCCCAGCACAGATCCATAAGAGTCCTTCATGGCTCTAGACTTCCAGTTGGACTCGTGGGAGGCATTGTCGTGAACACTGGGTGCTTATCTGGACTCATGTGGAACATTGCTGTGGGATTCAGGCCCTTGGCTGAATATTTTATGTCTTTAGTGATGTGGATAGATTTCTTGCATATTCTTGTGTTAAGCTCGGGTGACATCATAAAAAATAACATTGTAATCTCCATGTCTTTATTCTAATTGTTCTCTATATAACTCATGACTACAACAGCTGGTATTACAGGTAGGTGGTGGCACACGCCTGTGATCCTAGCACCCGGGAGGCTGAGGAAGGTGGACGACTGTGAGTTCGAGACCAGCCTGAAGTGCATAGCAAGACTATCTCACAAAACAAAACAATACGTGCAATATGATGCCATTTATTTAAAATCCACAAATAGGCAAACCTATGTACAGGTATGTACAAATGTATTATAAATATAAAGAAAAGCTTAGGAATAATAAATAGGAAACCCCAAAAATGTGATTACCTTGGAGGTAGTAGGCATTAGGGCACCTGCTTCCTTTGTATTAGCCATCATGCATTTCTCAACCTGAGCGGAAGGTTTGTAAATTATTTACATTACTCGTTTTATAGCCTTTTTTATGCCTGAGCTGTTTCAAAATACATTTTAGGCAACTAAAAGACCTTTGAGGCATAAATGAGAATGTCCATGAATTGAGGCTATTTTAACAGAAATGTTGTCATAATGGTTTCTGGAGACATATAAAAACTCATATAAAGCAGCTCATCCACCCGTTTCCCAGCCCTGTCTCCCCTGGAAAATGTTGCATCCCGCTGCACTAGCTCTGCAATGGCTTGCATGTGCTCTTCTTTCAGGTTTTGTCTTCTCCTCAGCTTGCAAACACGTTTAGGTCTCTGCTGCTATTCTTAATAAATAAACAAGGACATCCGTCCCTTACATATCCACTGTGCCTGTCTCCTTTCTTCAATCCTGTGTTTCCACTCCTGCAAAGCACAACAAATGCCTTCTGCCCACTTCAACAGGACTCCTCCTAAGGGATCCACAAGCCACTGGAAGGCCAGTTCGAGGTAATTTCAGCCTCAGGGACACCTGATGTATTGACACTGTTACATTCTCTCCTCCTTGAACTTCTTCCATCCCTTGGCTTTCATAACTCTTCTTGTTCTCCTCACACCTCTTTATTTCTCTCCTGTATTTTTCATAGTTTCTGAGCTGTTACTTTTGTAATAAATCAGGTGCAGTACATACAGGTGTGTTTCTGGACTCTACTGTCTCTTGTCCAGCAGTTTGTCCCCATCCCAAGACCCACTGTCTTAATTACTTCGTATACAGCAACCTAAGGTTTCCAGCTTTGCTTTAGTCAAATTTGGAAAAGCATTTTTAAAAAGTCTTTTTTTCTGCAAATGTGAACATTTTTGGAAACTTCTGAAATTCTAAAGTATGACAATATCTACTCTATTCTTACCCATTTTAGGATTTAACTTAGGAGACAGGTCTTTCGAAATCTTCCCTGTCTACTTACTACTTCTTGCTCAGCCCTTTTCCCACGCAGTCTTCCAAATTCTGCGCACATTTTTCAAAAGAACATTCTGCTAATAATCATAGCTGTCCTTTATGTCCCGTGATTATGTATCTCCAGCAGCCCATCATGGTAATATCGTCAAGCCATTCAAATAGATTAGGAAATGGAGATATAGAAAAATAAATCCACTTGTCTGTATTCACACAACTCATGAATTTTAAAGTTGGAATTCATGTCTAGGGCTGTCTGATTCCAAAGCTTGATTTTTTTTCATGATCTATTCCTCTTCTTATAGTGATATCATACTTAATCACAGAATTTAAATTTAATCTAAAGATCTGATGTTTGCTTTTTAAAAAAACCTAATGGGTAATTGACTCCAATATAAGACATACCAGTATATACTGCATTTCCCCAAAATAAGACCTAACTGGAAAAAAGCCCTAGTCCAATCTTTGGGGATATTCCTAACATAAACCCTACCCCCAAAATAAGCCCCCATTAAGATGGTTAGTCAGATGGACACATTTCACATGTCTATCTCAACACATGACAGATGTAGTGAATAAAATAATTAGTAATATATAAATAAATATTGTTGACATCAATACTTAAATGATAAATTATAATTAAGTATTGGTAAATACCCTCCCTTTTATTATTTTGTTATTTAGAGCCTCACTCTAGTTCAGGCTGCCTTTGAACTCACTGTGTAGCCCAGACTGGACTTGAAGTTGCAGTGAGCCTCCTGCCTCAGCCTCCCAGGTGTTAGAACTATAGGCATGCTGTCCCAAATAATATTTAACACCAGTACATAAGGTTTCAAGGTAAACAAACTTTAATTTTAAATGTTATATCTATTTTCTCACACCAAAAATTTTCTGGTGTTTGAATTACTCACTGCTGAGTAACAAATCCTCCCGATCTCCCTCGAGTAAGGCAACAAGCACTTTGCTCAACTCATGAGCTCTGCGCCTCAGGCACAGCAGGAAGGGCTTGTCACTGGAGCCTCTCCTGGGAGAGCTAGTATGCTGGCCAGATTTCTTCACTGGGATGTGATATCTAACATGCAGGACTTAAAGGAAGAAAGATTGATTTTGCCCCACAGTTTAAGAGGTTTCAGTCCCTGGCATGCTTGCTCCTTTGCTATGAGCCTGCAGAGAGGCAGAAGTATCTTGGTGGAAGTGTGTGGTGGGAAAAGCTGCTCACTCAGGTCAGCCCAGGAGCAGATAATACCTTCAAAGGCCACCTCCAGTGACCTAGTCCCCCCCAGCTGCTAATGCTCTGCTCCGCCGCCAACTCAGCGGACTATTCCATCACCAGGTTAGTGCCTTCAGGATGCAGTCAACTCTCCAGGTCCAACCTCTAGACAGTGCTACCCTGAGGATCCAGCCCTCAGCACACACTTAAACCATGACAACCATCGCTGGGGTGTCAAGGTGATGGGGACAGCTGGGAGGTAGAGTGGAGCCTGGTGCCAGTGCCGTCATAGCTGATGGCCTGACTCAGGTAAGACTGTCCACCAGGGCATCCAGACCGGGCCTCACCATGGGGCGTATAGCAGCTGGGTTCCCAGAGAGGGAGTGTGAGTCAGAAGGACAAGTACTCTAAGGCACACAGAAGCAACGGCTGTGTTCAGAGATCACATGGCAGTGCTGCCACCATCACTGGAGGGGTGGAAGCAGTTACCAGCCAGCACGACCTAAGGGGAAGGGACCCAGAATGCTTGCTTCTCTTTCTTTCTCTGTATCTCTGTCCTGCTTCTCTGTGTTTCTGTCTCCCTCCCTCACTAGCTTTCTCTCTCTCTCTTTCCCTCTCTGTCTCTGTCTCTCTTTCTCTCCATCTCTCCATCTCTCTCTCTCTCTCTCCCTATCTCTTAACGGCATGCATATCATCAAATTAGAGGCCATATTTTAAAATCATAAAGAGCTTACTGACAGATCTAGACTTTAACAATGTTTTTGATGTCTGACTACCCCGCTGATGATATTTACCAAGTTGGTGAAAGAGGCCCTGATAGCATCCACAGCTAGAGATGCTCTGCAGGAGAAATGCTGCAGTCAGCTCAGAAAGTTCTTCACTCCTCCAATCAAGGGTTTCTAGTAAAGTTGCCATTGGCCATGGTGTCAGTGATGCACTCTGAACCTGCTGTCCCTCTCTTCTGGGCTCCCAGTGTCAGACTACAAAAGGTACTGTCCTCCTATGGTACCTAAGAGATGGGACAGGAAGTGTTTTTTTTGGACTGAGAAATTTTCTCATAAGTTATGATACTATGGGATTCATGGGGAGATGATTAAATAGGGATACATGAATTTTTTTCCTATTATATTTAATATATAATATGAATATATATAATATATATATAGTAATAGGGCTCATTTATTGAGCACTTAAACTACCATTTGTCAACTCTCTGCTCAGTACTTGATTGACAGTCAGTGTTCCTATGACCTCACTGTTCAGAGTGGGGTCCTCAGACCAGCAGCACCTACACTGCCTGAGAATCCTCTAAACGTACAGAAGCACAGAACAGACCTTCTGAATCAAAAATCTGCATTTCCATGAGATACCTGCATGATTCACTTATATATACTGTAAAGTATGCAAGTGCCACATTACAAAGTACAGAAGTTATCAAAATATATGGTGAATAGTTGATTTTCAAATGTATTACGGTTAAACACGAGCTGCTGATAATCCCCTCAAAACACCTGCCTCACTTGGTATTGTAATCCCAAATACTGTGTACTGTAATTCAAGTACTGTCACCCCTTTTCCAGTCTTCCTGACAATCCAAAAAATTATTTGTAATCTCACTGAGACATTATTGGAATCCTGGCAGGTGAATTCCAATCTACTGCCTCCAGTGCAACCCATGGTGAGAGTAAAGACACCGAGATATATTCCAAGAGAAGGGCAGCCAGGGGGTCCTGAGTCCAATCCCCAAGAGGATGTGCGGACAAAGGCCCTGGTCCAAGGCCTCTCCCAGAGTTTATTATGGAGTGAAGAAGGCGGGTGCCTGGAGGATGATTGACAGTGATGGCGGGAATTACCTGAGTAACTTGAGCTGGCCGGCCAGGTGGGGAGAAAAGCATCTCTGCAAAAGGCAGGGAGAATGGCAGGCAGAAAGGACCAATCTGCATAGTACAATTAAGGTAGCAACTGAATTGTTTTAGGAGGCTGTTTTTAGTTTTTAAATTTTTGGATATTTGAGGAGGGTGACGGGCAGTGTATACGTGCTTTGTGGCCTAGTTTGCTTCAGTTTCTGATGTGTAAGCTTTTGTGCCCTGGGAATTCATAGCCTCTTTATCTGGAGACTCATGCCCAGCTGACATTCCTGGAGCTAATGACTCTAACATCCTGCTGTGCTCATATCTTTTGCAGAGAGCACTGTGCCAGGAAACAGGAGACCGTAGGACGGCTTTAGAGATTATATGTCAGTACCTGGCTGGCCTTATGGGCAATGAATGCTTAGGGCAGTTGAAGAGAGATGGAAATACCATAGCCAGCTCTGTACATATCAGTGTAAGGAACTAAGCCTGGACATAATCAATGTTGCAGCATTGTTCTGCATTCAAGGGGAGTGGCTCAAATTGTCTCCTACAACTTTGAATGTAATTATCCCCTCATTCTCGGCCACCTTCTGAGTTAGTTCCAAAAGACCTGTTTCGAGAGTGTCTTTACAAGGTGTGGTCAAAGCCATTGTGAGTGCTGCTCCTGAAACACCATGGTGTGACTTCACCCACTTCAGTCACCAGATCTGGCACCACAAGGCTTCTGGCTGTTCCCGGAAGTCAAAATGAGTATAAAATATAAATGTTTCGGATCAATCCAGGACCTAGACGAGGCCATGACAGCACAATTAAAGACATACTGAAGGCTTCCGGAGCTGCTTCAGCAGGTGGCAAGAACAATGAGACCAGGGTGTCTGAAGGATGGGAAGGATCTTGAGAAAGGTCAGTGGCCATGTGTCTTTTACTATAATAAATTCTTTTAAAGTTAAAGCTTCACTGTGTTTTTTATCACACCTCGTCAATGATATAATGATCTACCTTTTGTGGATTAAGAGATCCTGAAGGTAACTTGATGCAGAGTATTACTATTTGCAAATTAGAAGAGCTAGCATTCAAATACAGGGGGACTGAGTCCAGCACCTACCAGCCTCACAGATATTCCACAAGGCCTCTCAGGAAATTCCAGCACATTAGCAAGTGTGTCTCTATAGAGAAAGCTGTCAAGTGTTCAAAGGGAGGTAAGGAGAGTCCTCTGCACTCTGGGAAAGAGGGTCTTCAGCTGGTTCTCCCTCCAGGGGCCACTGCTGACTCTCTTCGCAAATTACTTAGGCTTCTGTCTCTCCTGCTAGACTGCGATTTCCTGGAGTTGTGAAGCCATGGCCCTGTTTGTTTTCACAGCTCCAGGAACTGATGTGGAAACAGATGCATAACACGGTGTCTGCTCCTCCCACACTTCCCAGCCCCCTTCTCGGCCTGTTCACGTGAGTGAGCTGTAGAGACCTTCGATGATGAGCAGATGGTTCAGGTGTTGCTGAACTTACTCTGCCATGAAAGGAGATCCAGGGTTTTCTCTGGGGTTCACTACAAGACCAAGATTTGCACACAGAAAACAGAGCTGCCACAATGGTCCTGGAAGGTTAGCTTATCTCTCCATCCAAGTGGCCCCAGCCCCAGCCCCGCAGTGGTACTTCCTGACAAGTGTCCTGTCCTTACAGCCCTGCCAGAGCTCAGAACACAACTTCTTGGGTTGTGAAATTAATTTTCTCCTGGTCCATGTACACAGAAGGGATGGGACTGGTGAAATGTCAGGAAGCATGGTCATAATTCCCAGATTTCTGTGGTAACTCAATTTCTAATGCTGTCTTTAACCTATGACATCTCATATCTCATTGAAAAAAATCTATGGAGAAGGGAACCTAGGTCCCAGTGACGGGAAGTGGTAAGAGGAACCGGATGTTCTGGTTTTTCCAGGACAGTCTTCACTTGTGCCGTTGTCAACAAAGTCTGCTTTCACTGTCCTATTCTGGTGATAAATCACAGGGTTACCCTCATCCCCAGGGTATGCGGCATTGCCCTGATATTTGCTCAGCAGCTAGAACAGACAATCCCTTGGGCAGGAGCCTCCATTCTGGACCTGCCCACCATCTGTTGTTGGTTGCTTCTGAAGGCCTTTTCTTCAGGCCACTGTTTCTGAGTTGGCTATGCACCTGGGTATCCATGCAGGTGTTCAGGCCTGGCCTTGGTCTGGCTCTGAAACAGAAATTTCTTTTCCCACAAGCCCACAGTGTGATGCTCTAACCTTAGACCACCTTGAGGCTCCCTGCTAATGCGTTCTGTTCTAAAGCATGCATCCTCCCAAACCTTGGCACTGAGCTCATTAGTTCTCAGGTTCAAGGTCTGCAGCTTCCCACCTTCTGCCTTCAGAAGGCGGCCTGAACACCTCCCTTCCCTGCATACCACAGCACTATTATTAGGTGGTAGTCTCAGAAACTGCAGCTGAAATCCCTGGCAGCCCTTTGATCCCCAGAGCGGGGGAGAGAATGGCCGGAAGGGACAGCCCAGCCAGAGGTTAGACAGTCCAGTTCACCTTCCTCCAGGCTCTGGAAGACTGCAGGCCAGCAGGAAAGAGCAGAGCTATTCTTAGCCAAGGTGTGGGAGCCTGGCAGGAGTTGCAGGCACAGTCCCAAGGGTCAGAAGCAGGAATTGGCCACCCACTCTGGACGCTTCCCCCTCTCTTTTGGCTGCCACTCAGACCAGGAAGTGGCCACCCTGCTCCCCCTTGTCCCCAAAGTAGAAAGCAGGCCTTAGCAACCATCCCCTGGCTTCTCAAGAGAGCTCTATGGTCATCATACAGAGGCCAGCATTGAGTGGAGGGGAAACGGACTGCCCAGGTCCCTACGCATGGTCAGAGTCCAACACAGAACTCCACCAGCGAGCAGAGCGGGAACAGGTTTTAAGAGCTTTGGTGTGGGGTTAAAGTTTCAGGCCCTCTGTGACAACATTTCCATAGGTCCTCAGTAAATGGAAGAAAATTAACATAATAATAATTCATGCTTCCCTGGAAAATGTTGTCTTCTGAATTTACATTCTTCTTTGACATATAAAAAAGACCTTGCTTTTATAAAATGACTACAATAGTATATGACAATCCTCTATCAGTTCTTCACATGAAAGCAAATTGTTTTACTTAATGTGCAAAATAGACAATATAATCAGCCAACTGTAGAGTGGAGAATACTCAAAAGAAAATGAAGACATTGCTTATTCATTCTTTCAGGGGCTATTTGGAGGATCTGTATTTGGTCCCTACTGCCCTAGGGCACAAAACACATCTGGTTTCTACCACCATGTTGTTTACAATCAAATGGAGAGGACAGGCAGTAAGAAGTGAGCGCATAACTCTGAAGTAGATAAGGCCACCAGCCAGTCATAAAGGTGCTGGGGCACAACTAGCAGGGACCAGTGGAAGCTAGTTATCCATGAGGGGGCCAGGAAGGAGAGGACAAGGAGCCAGTTTGCAAGTGTGCAGAAAGTCCACATGGACATGGCAATGGGAAAGCTTTGGAAAAGGTTCCACATTGGAAAAGAGCTTGGCAAGTTTTAGGGGCTGGACATGGTCGGTATGGCAAAGAGAATGGGCAAACAAAGATGAGAATCTCTGAAATGAGCCTGGAAAAGCAGAAGGAAGTACAGTCTCAGAGGCCATGGCAAAGAGTTTAAATTTTATTTTAGAGCAGAAAGAGTCACCAAAGACTTTTCAGCAGGAAAATGAAATTTTTTCATTCATTTTGCTGCCTAATAGGTGAAGAATGAGTAGGAGAAATGCAAAAATGGTTCTAGAAAGACCAGATTAGAGGCCAATAAGATTCCATGTGGGAAATTCAGTAGCAAGGTTTAGAGAAGTAGAAGGTTCAAGACCTTCCTAGAGAAAATTCTGTTCTACTTGTCCAACACACACACACACACACACACACACACACACACACTCTACTATGAGTTAGGTCATTTGGCAAATGTAGTAGTCATAACTTTGGACACAGAAGAGAACTGAGAATATGCCAAGACACTCCCAGTGCTCCTCCAGCTAATCCTTTGAATTTTCCAGGGGGCTTTGGGTGGTCATTATGCTTGCTCCCCCAGGGCTGTACATCCTCCAGGAAATGTCTCAGGTCCTATCCTGTTGCCCCCAACCAATGCCCTTCAGTTTGGATACGACCATTTCTGGAAAAAATACGCATCTGGGAAACAGCTGCCTGGCCACGCTCACAAAATCATCTATTTCTGATCCAGTTGAAGCTAGAATTGGAGAGGAGGCATGGGGGACTAAGAAAAAACATGAATTTTGCCCAAGATAAGATCCGGGTAGAGTGTCAGGGGACCACCCCAAATTTTTGGAGACTAGGCCTGTAGGGTAGCCAGTAAGATTTCAACTTGTCCCTGTGTCTTCCTCTGATCCCTACAAAACTAGATGTGACTCACAGCTGGGCACCATCTGCTACCCTCCACCCCAATGGAGGACCGAGTTTAGAACTTAAAGATGTAAGGGGGAAAGAGAGAGAACTCTTCATTTGTTGGCTCTGGTGGGTTGACTGAGAACAGGAGTCCAGACTACCCACAAAGTGGGCATATAGCCTGGCATATATTCGTCTGCACAATGGCTCCCCCAGAACTGCCCCGGCATGAGAAAAATTCTTCAAAGAAAAATTAATACGCTGGTGTTTCCAAACTTTCTCTCCTAAACATTTCACAGACTCTAGCTTACAAACTTCATCTCTCCTATTCACTCTGCTCCCTGTCCCCTTCCTTCCTCCCCACCCAAATATTTGCACCCTAAGTTCCCAACCTGGGCTATCATGAGCCTAGCAGCATCTAGTCAAGATGACATCGAATCCTCCCAAAGGAGGAACACACACTCCCGTCCAGGAGATGATGTTATTGGCCCCTTCTCTGCCTGTGGAGGCTTGGTGCAGCTCAGCCATATGGATCTTTTTAGCGACTTATGCAATTTGGCAGCCTGGCTTCACACCCTCCAAGCTGGGCTCTGCACGGCTCTGCTGGGATGCACTCAGAGCAGGAGTGAGTGGGTCAGTGCAGGCTCTTTTATTCTTTTTCTTTCCTTGTCATTTCTCCTGGCAACTCTCTACTCAATCTGGAAAACAAAACATATTCCTCTCCTGGCCTGGTCTTTGGCCGAAAACAGGAAAGAGGAAAAAAAGTCAAATAAGAGAAAATGAGAAAAAGAAAAAACACAGAACTGCACTGTGACTGTGCTGGTCAGTTTTCCAAGAGAAAGGCTGTGAGTCCTTCAGCCAACAATACTCACTCCCCCTCCTCACTGCCCCACCTACTGGAGGCAGAGCACAGACTTCGTGCTCTGTGAATCTCCCAGATTCTGCAGTGCACAGTCTGAGACCCATATTCAGCAACCTTGCCTCCCCCATGACTAACCCCATCTGGAGAATGAAGCTGCCTTTGCTCTGTGTACCCAGAAATGCTGGCTGAGCCTTCTGATGAAGTGAAAGGATACCTCTGACACTCTGCGGGCACGCACATGACCCTCTCCTTTCCATCTAGCCATGCAAGAGGCTGGCAGGTCTGGAGGAAAAGTGAATGAACTGTCTTGCTGTCCTAGGAGAAAGAACAACTACTCTGTTCAGAGAGCAGCAGCCTGACTGCCAAGGAAAGCCAACCAGCAATCGCAGGCCTCCCTCTCCCGGGGGTAGCCCTCTGCTGACCCCCAGCTGAGGAGTGTGCAAAGCGTGAACCCTAGAAGGTGGGGCTCTTTTGGATGAAGAAGCTAAATTAGGAGGGGCCCAGGACCTCATAGGAATTTGGCTGTCCTTGAGCCATTTCCCGAGTCCTGCCTCTGAGGTGGTCTCTTGCAAGCTATGGCCCAACTCAGAAGACGAAGTGAGGAATGCCCTGCCTGTTCCCCCAGAGCCGAGGCTGAACCAAACACCTTATTTTATTTTTGATGGTTTCATGATAGAGTCAACCTCTGTATGAAGCGCAAGAGAATAGTTAGGGACAGATGTTTCCTTTCCAGCCACCTTTTCCTGCCCTTAGTTAAAAATAGCCATTCTCTTGCCGTTGGTTTCCATAAAATATATATCATTAAAACACTGCATTGAGGTTGACAGGGACGAAGGCTGCTGTATACCTGGCTTTGCAGCCCATCAGCCACAAACTGAACCCAGTATTGGGGAGGAGAAGATTCAGCTCTTGGGAAGGATTCCTGGAGGAGAGTTACCTGCCAAGTATTTGTGAGTCTGTTTTCTTGCACGCATGAGTCCTTCATCTTGGAATTTTTTTTAACTGATTAGATTCGTACCCCTAGGGCATCCTGAACCCCCTTTGATATTCTAGCTTTATGGAATGGAAATACTGTCTGATAGCATTGTGTGCAAAGCTGTCAGGCCTGCAGCATCAGAAGGGGTTACCGGAAACCTAGGACAGCCTCAGGGAGGTGAGCAGAACGAGTTGCAGAAGTGCAACCACCCACTGGCAAGGCCTCACAGCAGCTGCTGATCATTCTCAGAGAGCGTCTCGGGGGCTTCACTCCTGCCTGCTGCTCCATCCACAACCCAGCTCTGGACAGATCCAGAGGAAAGAGCTGCAACCCTTGTAACTGCCCAAACAAATAAGCATTATTTATCATTTTTGTTTGTAAAAGGAAAGCATGCTGACTGCAGAAGACAAATGTATGCGTGGCACAGAGGAACGAGGGATACAGGGACCTCCACAGTAGTGTAGGCCACAGTTAGGAGAAAGCTCAGTGCCAGAGAGGAAGGTTCACAACCCTGTGGACCTGCTGGAAGCTGTATGTGTGTGAGTACGCTTACCACAGGCAAAGAGTTTTAAAACTTTGGTGATTTAATTTTTTTAAAAAATGAAGACACAAATGAGTTTCAAACAAGGAGTAGTATGAATGGAAAAGTAGCACACCCAAGATGAAGGACAGGTGAACAAGAACATAGAAATTTGATCAACCAAAAATTTGAAGAATTTTTTATGGACATGGTTTCCTAGGAAAATGACAAAATTTACTTGTTTTTTTTTTTTAAATCTGAAAGCTTATGTGATGATTGCAGAAGTGGAAGCACCAGTAAAAATAGCTCCACATTAAATAGCAAATAATTTTATAGGCAAGTTCTGACACATTTTTAAAAAAGAAGACATCCACCTCATAAAAACTCTTCCTGAGAATATATAAAATGGAAAATACTCTAAATTTATTTTTATGAGGATTTCATAAGCCCAATACCAAAACCAACTGACAAAGAGATAAAGGAAAAATTACAGGCCCATTTCATTTATGAGTATAGAAGCAAAAATCATAAATAGAGGATCGTATCCATAAATTGCTCTAAGTGTGTAAAAAAAGATAATAAAGCTTGACAAACTTGGATTTAACCCAAGTTTATGCAAACTGAGTGAATGTTAGGGATCTATTAATCTACGGCTGAGCATAGTACTACAGACCAGCACATTGGGTGGCTGAAACAGGAGGTGCAGGTTCAATCCCCACCTGAGAAACTTAGGGAGACCTTGTCTCAACATTCTAAAAAAAGGGGGCACTGAAATATAGCTCAGTACAAAGACCCTGAATAAATTCCCATTATCATAAAAAAAGAAAAGAAAAAGAAACTCTATTCATGTAATTCACATATTAGTTTCTCTTCAAAGAGAACTATAGCACTTCCATAGACATGAATAATGCATTTGAAAAATCTGCATAAGTTTATTACTAAAGAAAAATATTTTAGTAAAATAGGAATAGAAGGAAATCTCCTGAGCAAGTAAAAGGCACGTACAAAAAAAGTAAGTAAATATGTAAACATTAGAAACATTGGAAGCTTACCCCTCAAAATCTAGAAGGAGCAAGGATGTGTGGAATTATTATATATTTCATCCGTGGGTGTTCTTGCCAGTACGTTAACTTGAGAAAAACAAAGCAGAGGCAGAATGATTGGAAATAAAAACAACATTATCACTATTTGCACTTGGTATAATCAATTGCATATAAAACCCCAAGAATCTACAAATACTCAGAAATAATAGGGGAATTTGACAAGTTAGCTTAATACAAAATTAATAGAAAGTAATGAATTGTACTTACATATATCAGCAACAAAAATAATTAAAAAGAAGATAGTATTTACAATAGTCTTAGAGGACATCAATTACCAAGGAATAAATCTAACAAAAGATAAGCTAAAACCACTAAAAGGAAAACCATAAACTTTAAAGGAGCCTTGAATAAGGGAGGTATATAGGCAGTTTGCTAAATGAAGGATTCAGTTCTCCTCAGAGTAATTTATAGGACAACTTTGGTCAAACTCTAAAAGGCTACTTTGGAAAGAAATCTTTGGAAAGCATTTACCAGATCATCAGTATGTATGGAAGAATAATCTAACAATAGCTAAGGTGCTTCTAAGGAGCATTTGCCCTTTGGGGACTGGGACTTGGTGAAGGCAAAGGCCACGGATGCATTTGTTAACTGACGGGCAGAGACCCCAGCACCAGATCCCCAAGCTCACCCTTCCGTACTCCTCTCCATCAGACCACAGTATGATGAGTGTTTCCTCAACCTCCCAAG
This sequence comes from Hydrochoerus hydrochaeris, assembly GCA_004027455.1. Taxonomy (NCBI): domain Eukaryota; kingdom Metazoa; phylum Chordata; class Mammalia; order Rodentia; family Hydrochaeridae; genus Hydrochoerus; species Hydrochoerus hydrochaeris. Next base: position 3,052 of record PVLA01012617.1, on the reverse strand, counting down.
GAGGTTCAGTTCTGCTACTGAGACCAAGGAAAGCGAACAGGACAGGCAGAGCTCATTGGATTTATTAACCGCCATGAGGTTTAATTGTGATTGTCATTTGGACTGGCTTACGAGACACCGTCATATTAGTAAAGCACATCTCTGGATGTGTCTCGGTGTGTCTGGGTGGGTGTGACCTTGGGGTCTAGGTCTGGCTCCTGACCCCCTGCTGTCTGGCTTTTCCTCTGCTCAGCTTCCTGGCTATCACGAGCAGATCCACTTCCCTCTGCCAGGTCCTTCTGCCAGGATGCTTCTCCCTGGGACCCAGCAGACCATAGACTGAAACATGAGCCCCAGCAAAGCGTTTCTGCTCTAAGTTACATTTGTCATGTATTTTGTCCCAGCAATGAAAGTTAATACAACTACAGATCATATGTAAGCACGCAACTCATGAGACAGGCAGAATTTAGAAGACACGCTAAAGGTAGTAAGTCAATAATCTTTAAGACATGTACAAATAGAATAAATGGGATGTGTTACAAAAGGGTGAAATACGCAAGTGTCACAGGTAAAAGGGGGTAGAAAAAGTAAACTGAGTTCCAAGGTATAGACTGTGCTACCCCTGCACCAACAGCCATGTCATCATGTGTTGGTGACAGCATTCTGGCTGCAGACAGAGAGGGGCTGCCCAGAACACTAATGAGTGGTGTGAGCAGACCTAAGGCCGGGCCTCCTTGTCCTTTATTGTGTCCTCACAATAAAGCAAACACAGATGGATTCCAAGTGTCTTCCACTTGCCTTCCTGCATCTCCACGCTGGACCTCAAAATGATAAGATCACCCTAGAGGGAATGCAAGACTCAGCTAAGGTGGTCCTTTCAGGCTGTTAACGAGCTCCAACTCTTGCCTTGAGGTTCTAGCTGAGTGTCTTCAAGAGACCCATAATCTGATCATTACGGTCAGGTCTGAGTGTTTCTGGGTGTGTGCCCTCTCAAAGCCTGCTTGTCGGGGAGGCGGCTGCTGCCCCGAGGTAACTTCCTGTGGGAAAGTGGGGCTGTGTGGGTCAGCATGCCACATTCCCGTATCCTCCATCTGCCGGTTTCCGGTTTGATGCTGCTAAAAGAAGGCGCTGGAGAAAGACTGGCAGGCAGGAGGAAAGCAAGGACTCCCTGGAGGATACAGGTTCTCATTGCGTTCTCCCAGCAACCTAACATCCCCACCAGCAAGGATCTCTTCCTGCTACATTGAAACCGAACCTGAGCTCTTTCTGAGACCCTCCAAAATGTCAGGCACACGGGAAAAAAATCGTGCTTCCAAACTCTGAAACTGGAAAGATAAAAAAATTAACAAATTGTTCATTAAGTGACTACAAAAGATAAACTTACTCAGCTTATAAATTACAGTCCAACTCTTTACTAGTTCTATATATATGCAATAAAGTTTACATTACAAGGATAAAATGAATATTTTTAAAAACTTAGAATTATCAAAATCTTTTACTTCTATGTTTTGAGTGAGTCCCTCAAATTTCACATGTTGGAAACCGAATCCTCAAATATGTTCAGATTTGGAGGTGGTACCTTGGCCACATGACTGAGGCACAGAGCTCTGCTCCTGGAGAGAAAACCGTGCTCGTATCCAAGGATTAACTGGTTACTGCAGGAATGGCTTTGCCATAAATGTGGCTGGCTTGCTCTGTCTTGCCATGTGATACTCTCTTCCATGTTATTATTATGGACAGCTAAGTTAGATAGTAGTTAATATACAGTCTGAGTGGCACTGGACTCTCAAGGAAGTCAACACAAAAACTAGAGACATCTGAGTTATAGCTCAAGGCCAATTTGAAAAGAGCCAGGCCTCAGGACAGAAAAACAATAGCCCAGGCCTGCAGATCTCCTCTCCCCAGAGAAAAACAGCAATTTGAGGTTATACTATAATTAGCACTATCTGGTTCACCTGATAAGAATCTGCTCCTTACAGTGGGTGAGCAAAACACCTGACCAACACTCCTTCCCCTTTCCAAAAATTACTTTGAGCTTTCTACATTCCTTTGCCATATGATGGATGACTTGTGTCCCTACTGGATCAATATTAGCTACCTAGTTTGGCCCACATTCTACCCTAACTGTAATTTATATAAATTATCTCCCCCACTCCCGACCAAAGGCCTTGGTGGCCAACCACTTGGAACCTCTCCTGAAAATCTTGGAGCTCGTCTTCTCCCCTTATTTCCAATAAAACTCCCCTAACTTCCTCCTTTGCCCTGAACTTCATTCCTCGATGATGGTGAGACCATACCCTCGGCACATGTGAAGACCTAACAGGTTGGGAGTTACATTTTTCCTCTAGCTTTGTGATAGTGAGGAGACCCTCCCAGGGGCCAAGCAGCTGCAAGCAGGCTATGCTCTTGCATAGCTCAGGAGTCAAAATAAACCTCTTCTTTATAAATTACCCAGTCTCAGGTACTTCTTACAGCAACAGAAAAATGCACTAAGACATTTTTTTCCACATCAATAATGTTATACTTAACAAGGGATGAGGGCCTGTTTTTAAATTGGCATGGAGTATGAATATTTGAGGGTGGGGTGGGATTGAAGAAGCAAACAATGACTAATAAGAGAGGCCATAATCAACAAAGGTCTATAAAGGGCCTGAGAGACCTTCTTGCTTGGTGTATTCTGCTATATCCTCTGTGGTTAGTGTGGCTCACAACCCTTTCTAGCAACAGCTTAGGCACTGGAGTAGGACCCGGAGGTGAGGTCTGGAGAATCATGGTAGCTTATTGTAACCCAAATATTGTATATTGTAACCCAAATATTGCAATCCCTTTTCTGGTCCACCTCATAATCCAGAAAGTTATATTTGTAATCCTGTAAAAATGTTATTGGAATCCTGGCAAGTTAATTCCAGTCTACCACCTCCAATGCCACCCACACTGAGAGTAAAGACACTAAACCATAGTAGAAAGTTAAGGGCAGCCAGTGGGTCCTAAGTCCCATCCAAGTCAAGATGTACACAAGGCCTTGATCCAAGGCCTCTCCCAGAATTTACTATCTCATAAAGAAGGGAGTGGT
>PVLA01012616.1:0-43004 GCA_004027455.1 Hydrochoerus hydrochaeris | reverse complement strand
GTATAATTGCTATTGTAAAAAAGAGAAAATAGGAAGTGCTATAAAAGATATAACTGCATGTATATTTATGTGTGCAGGATTGTTACCCATATTTCTTAGTTCTTGTTTGACTGTTGAACAGATCTGTTTGCAGTCTCACTGCTTGAGTGTCTATTTTGTGTGCTTTAATTTTGTAACTTGAACAACTATTTCTAAAAGAACAATATGTAATTTATCAACTAGTGATTTCTTACTGCTTATTTTTTTTTGAAATTCTGTAATATTTCTTTTTCTGTTTTATCCCTCTAAATAAAAAATTTTAAAAAAATTTCCCTATTTCCATTATGTTTTGTAATTTGTTCTTTGCTTTTCAAAACCATTCTGCTGTTAAAATCAAACTCCTTACATGTGTATGTAAGGAGTGAATTAAATTATTTTTCGGTGGTACTGACTGATACACTTTTTCGACTTGCAAAGACTTGTGCTGATAGGAGGATACTATAACGCAAATAAAAGATGATGAGTTAGTGACTCCTGAGAAACAAACTAGGTTCTGTGGCTGAATGCCAAAGGCTCCAGCGTGTCGGCGGTCTCCCCATGTTACCTGAGCAGCTGAGAGCACCGCTGCATCCGAGAACCTCAGTAACAGTACAAGGGAAAACGCCAGCAGCTGACTTGCTGCTTCCTTGGGAAACTCAGGCAAGTTGATCTCCCCATGGCTTAAGCGGTCACGTATGCGGGGACCCTCCTGACAGTTCAGGAAGTCCCAGAGGAATTCCTTTTAGAAAATGGAGAGAAAGGATTTGTTAGTGTTCTTGGCAGAAAGGGGAGAAGGGGAAGGCTTAGAGCAGGGTGGCACCTGGCACACCTGGGGGACCCCTTGGAAAGGGAGCCCTTGCTCCCTCCAAGCACCAGGCAGGACAGACTTGAGAGCTGCCTGGGTGGTGCCCAGTGACACACGGCTGTTATTCTCACCCTCCTCCAAGGAACTGACCATGTTTTGAAACAAACTTTCCCAGTGCAACACAGGAAACGCTACTCTCACGTGTCTGAACAGGGGCCTTTTACGTGTATAAGCAAGATATGCACATAGAGGTTAGGGACAAGCAGCTAAGTCGTCAGGGCTTAAAACAGGGGCCGAATTACCCAGTATCAGGCCCAGGGCCCCAGATGAGTCACAGTGCAGCCAGCTCTGCAGCAGGGGACAAGGCTGAGAGCTCAGCAGTGGCCCAGGACTGCTCCTGAGCATACAGCCATGTTAATTCCACTCTGGAGAAGTGTGAATACATTTGTAAGCAAGACAGTACTAGCCTGGGAAGTACTCTGTGCTTTACCATAGCAGGCTCTCCAAGGAAAGCAGGTAGCTGGTTGATCTGGCCATCAGTCAAGTCTTTTGCCAGTATCTAGAACACCAAGATAAATATTGTTAAACTGACACACACACATCCGTGTTATACATACATACACATACACAAAGGTAAAATATACATGTTCTTAAAGCTATTATCCTGGTTAGTTTTCCTAAGTGGTGGCTGCTATGATTTTAAGACTGCTCATGCTTCATTTTAATTTGCTTGTAACTAACATAATGTGTTATCTAAACATACCCTGTCCCTTGACTGAACACTGTGCGCTGTGTGTTTGTGTGAGAGACTTCCCTATGCATTGTCTTAAAACTGACAGCACCTGGGACTTTGTAGCCCAACAGCCCTGGTTCAATCCCAGACACTAACCCAATGCAGATTTATTTAACTACTTATGTAATTTGATCCTTATATCACCAGCTAAGTCATGCACTGGAATAACAGCAAGTCATTTAGCAATGGAATAAACCAGCAGGCAGGTAAGCAGGTGCATTTTAAACTCTCCACTGCACAGTCTCATCATCACTGTAAAGGCAAAATGACCTGAGTGTCCAAAGCTCCATCACAGCCTTGGCCCTGGCTTTCCTGACAGTTCTGTCATGCTCAGGCACCAAAGAATTATTGCATAAGAGCACAGTCAGAGGCCTCTACACAATATGGGCAATACAATATATTCTCAATTCTAATTCTTCTCTTCTGGATTTTTACCTCAGAATCACACACCCAATGTACAGATTAAAAACATCAGCAACACTGTAAGCAAACAGCAATATCTGTGGTGTATGTCACGTGCAAACATAATCAACATTTATCTTAAACCTAAAATGTACATCTCTAAGTATAGCCACAAATGTCAGTATCTTTGATGTTTTCCAACTTTTCAGTTTTGTACAACTTTAGAAAGTAGAATATCAGGTCTCAAAATTAACCTTAAATTACATTTAAACATTTTTTTGCTTATATTACTATCAATATTTTCCTGTAAGTATATGCAATAAATTTGTGTTTTAATTAGTATTTTAAAAGAAGACAGTGTTTATGTTTAGCTGCCTTGTAAGTATACTCACTTCATCCAAGGTGGTATAAAGGGTCGTTGACTGCAGAAAAGGAAAAAAATAAAAAGAAATAATTAAAGCAAAATGCTGTAGAGGGACATCATTCAAGGCAGGGATAAAGTCTCATAGCCACAAAGCTGGGAGGTGCGGGTGCCTAATGAATCAACCCTGCTACTGTCCCCTGCCTCCAAGGAAAAGAACTGGCTGTCCATGTCCAGAAACCACAAGAAACACTGCTCTTGTGTGTGTGAAGCAGAGGCTTTGTACGGCCACTCCATCCCCGCTTTGGGCTGGGTCCTCTTCCACCTTTGGGGAAAATGAACTTCCATCTAACAACATTTTGGGAAAAATAAATACATCATAAAAGACGAAGGCTGGAGTTATGGGTTAGTAGCATAGTGCTTGTCTAGCATGTGCGATGCCTGTGTTAAACTCCCAGCACCATACACACATACACCACTTAAAAATTCATTTAATCTGACAGTCAAGGAATGTTAGAACAGTTTTTACAGGTTGTTCAGCTCAGTCACTTCTAAAGTTTATGATCCCAGACCTTTGCAAATCACTGCCCACCCCACAAACACAATATTCCCGATGGCTGGTATGTGTACACAAGTGAATGTAATGTAGTGTTTTCTGCTTGTGTTACCTGCATCAGCCCAAATTCAAGCACAGATTCTGGGCTCCTCAGGGCAGTAATGCCAACCTCATCACCTTCACGAAGCGAGACCTTGGGCAATTATTTAACTCCACTGACTACAGTTTTCTCAGCATGTGAGGTCCTGAAGAAGGCTGCCTCCCAGGGCTTCCAGGAGGAAGCACTGAACCTTACACCGTGTGACAAGTAAGTATTTTATGTAAGCCAGTACCTAAGAAATATTTTCTTATTATTGCTTAATGACATACTCTTCCCATGTAATTCAGGTTGATTGTCCCTTATCTAAAATGTTTGGGAGCAGAAGTGTTTCAGATTATGGGTTTTTCAATTTGGGGATAGTTCCATAGAGAAAAAGAGATTTATAAATCTCTCATGGCTGGAACTGAAATCCAAACAGGAAACTCACTTATGTTTCATGTACACCTTATACACACAGCCAGTAGGTTACTTTCTGCACATCATTAGTGTATTTGCGTCTGGACTTTACCCATGACATGAGATAAGCTATGAGATTTTCACTTATGGGATCTTGTCAACACTCAAAAAGTTTTAGATTTTAGAGCAAAGATTTTGGATTTTTGGATTGGGGATGTTTGAGTTGTATTATCAAATGTTCTTTAATGTTTATTACTATAAAGATGACTCTAAAATTGGTATCTGTAGGTCTCAAACTAGTATTGCTGGCCCTAAAATTTTTTCTGTGTTATATCCTAAATATATGATTGCCTACGAAATATCACCACTTTCTCAAAAGATAATTTTTTTCATTTATCGCCATAAATTATGCAAGCTACTTGCTATTTATTTTTATAAAATTAATATAAACATCTTCTTTCCTCCTATAAGCCCATAAATGTCAGAAAGCCTGAGAAACTTACAAATCCACATGCAGAAGAATGAAACACTTCTCTTTCTGTTTGTAAAAGTCAACTAAAAATGGCTTATGGATTCAAATATAAGGCACGAAAACAGTAGAAGAAAACATGAAGGAAATACCTCAGGCCATTGGAACCAGCAAGGATTTTTTTTGGTCAAGACCCCACAGCACAGGAAACAAAAGCAAACACAAACAAAAGGGATTATATGAAACACAAAAGCTTCTGCATAACAAAGGAAACAACGGAGTACAGAGACGGCCTACAGGGTAGAAGGAACCGATTTCAAACCACACCTCTCACAAGGGTTACCACTAGAACATACACGGAACTAAAAAAAAAAAAAAAATTCAAAAGAAAAACAAAACGAATTTAAAAACATGATTTAAAAATGGACAACAGACATTTCACAAGAGTGGTCAACAAGTGCAGGAAGAAGTGTTCAGTACTACTAAATCACAACAGAAATGCAAATCAAAACCGCGGTGATGCGTCATCTGACCCAATAGGACAGCTCCTATCAAAAAGACACAGGCTAACCAGTGCTGGCAGGATGCTGCGTGCACACACAGCTGGTAGAAATGTAAATTAGCACAGCCATCAAGGAAAACAGCACAGAGCTTCCTGAAAAATTAAAAATGAAAATGTCATGCAATCTAGCAATCTCAGTCCTGGGTACAGAGCCAGAGGAAATGGAACTGATTTGGAAAGTAAAAGGGATCTCTGTATCCCTGTATATATTGCAGCACTATTCCTAACAGCTTAGGAAAGGGGAAAAATCCTACCTGTCATCAACGTGTATATATATATATATATGTATATATATATATACATATATATATACATATATATACATATACAGTGGAATACTGTTCACCACAGAAAAGAATGAAATCGTGTCGTGGGACTCTGAACAGTACCTCAGATCGTTACAGTAAATAAAATAAACCAGGCATAGAAAAACAAGAACCTTATGACCTCACTCATACTTGGAATAGGGGGTAAAAAGTTGAACCCAGGAATTGAGAGGCTGAGGCAGGAGGATTGCCACAAGTTCAAGGTCAGGATGGGTTCCAAAGTAACTCAAGGCCAGCCTGAACTGCACTCTTGTATTAAAGAGAACCCCCCCCCCAAAAAAAAACCAGTTGAACTCATGAAGTTGAGAGTAGAGTGGTGAAAGGTGGAGGTTGGAGACAGTAATGAGGGGGAGTCAGAAGTAGAAGGTGGTCAATAGGTACTAAGTTAGTTAGACAGGAGACATCTGGTGTGCTCCTGCACAAGAGGGTGACAATGATGTTATTATATATTTCTAAAAGCTAGAGCAAAGGATTTCGGATTTGTATCTGTCATTTTCCCGTCACTGGAACAAAACCCTCAACACCATAAACTTAAAGAACAGGTTTGTTTTGGCCAAGGTTTCAGAAGATTCAGACCATGCGTAGTTGGCTGGCTCTCAGGCAGAAACAGAACGGTGGAAAGACACAGCAAACAAGAACTGCTCAACCCTTGGCAGCTGAGAAGCAGAAAGAGTGGAAGAAGGGAGAAGCCACGGACAAGATGTACCCTTCCCGGTAATGTCCCCAGTGATCCACCTCCAACCAGCCCCCCTCCTAATAGTACATACAGCCATGATCATCCAAGGAGAAATCCCCTGGAGAGCACAGCATGATCCAACCACCTTGCAAAACCCGTTCTCTGAACACACAAGCCTTCCGGGCAACTCTGTTTGAGGAGGCAGGTACGTTTAACCTGATTTGAACATTACACAATGCACGCCTGTATCAAAATGCCATACAGTACCCCATTAATACAAAGAGTTTCCGTATGTGTCAGTTTTTAAAATGCCTGAGAGTCTGTGCTACAATTGCATCTAAGCGTCCTGTGAAGGCCTTGAGGTAAAGGTGTGGTCTCCAGCACGGTACTGTTGGGAGGTGGGAGAATCTGTGAAAGCTGGGGCTTGAAGGGACATCTCTGGGTCCCAAGAGGCAAGCCCTCATTGGGAACTGGGCTACCTCAATTTCTCCACTCTTTGGTTTCCTGGAGTGTTTGCTTTCAGGCTCCTACCTGACTGTTATACCATGGGCCTCAAAACCATGGGGTCAACATGGACAGGAACCTCAAACTGTGTGCTAGAAATAAACCTTTTCTCTTTATTAATTGGTTGCCTCACCCTTTTGTTGTAGCAATAGAATGCTAACCCAGTCTTACTAAAATTCATCTCTCTTGGAGTTTGTATACCACAAAAAGTATTCAAAAAATAATAATGGCACTAAGGGATTTATGAAGTATCTTCGCATATGTATAAACCTATAAAGTCAATGGTTTCTTCTACATGAAAGCCTGGGCTAAGATATCATATTCATTGGTCAATTATACCCTGTGTGCAAACAAGCAGGTTATCTATTTCTGTAGTCAAATAACCAATGCACGGCAGACTCTACTGATTCCACATGGCACGCAGGTGCTGAGCATAATCCCTGCAGCCTAGCACAAAGGAGCAAAGTGAGCTGTGAGGCGGGGGATCCTAGATGTTTCCTCTTGGTTGGGAGAACTGACCAGATGTGGTCAGAGTAGACAAGGGACAAGATGTCCAGGGAAAGCACAGATGCAGCTACAGTCTGGTGCCAGTGAAAACTAAGATGATGAAGAGAACATCAGGAATACCTGGTAACATATCTGTGGGAAAGAATAAGCTGCTGTAAATAAAGCTGACTTGAAATGCTAGGGAAAAGATATGGAAATACTCAGCAAACAGGTGTAAACCTAACTTTGGAGAGCCAAGAAATGTGAGGAACAACACCTCAGCAGATCCCTGGCATTTAATATCGTAAAACACAGTGGAGTTCTTTACATGTACATGAGAACTTCTGATATGTGGATTTTCATTTTCATTAGGTTCACATTTTTATTGCAGTTGTTCTTACAAAGGTAGTAACTTTTGGCATAGGATTGTGTGAGCTCTTCCACGGTGAGAGTAAGGGGGTGAGCAGTTCTGGAGAAATGCTTAAAGAAGCTGAACTAGCTGGAGGAGCACCAGATGCTGTGTTAATCTCATATGCACACGCCCCTCCCCTCGGCCAGCACAAGCTCCCACGGGAAGCTGGACATGGACATGTAGCAACGTTTCCCCACCTCCCTGGCAGCAGGGCACAACTGAACTGTGGTCAAGGAGAAGCAGAATGTCCACCACTAGGAAGTTTCCTATAGGTGTGGGCACGCATTCTTCCCTCTTCCGCTAGGTAGAATGCAGCTGAGATGGCGGATGGAGCTCCCAGCAGCCATGAGGAAGAAGTCACCTGCTTGGGCAGGCACAGCCTGCTGAGGCAGAGGTAGTGTGAATGCTGGCCGCGTGGACACTGCCATCTCAGTCTGCTCACAATCCTGACAGGCAGAGATGCACTTCTGTCTTCATCACTGTACTTGGTGATCTCTGTGACTAGTAGCAAAATCTAATTATAACTAGTACAAAGGTTTAGAAATGAGGTTCTAAAGCCAGGGGAGGAGCCTGCAAACTGGAAAAGACGTCTGGCTCAGTCAAGGACTCATGTGGGGACTCTGAAGCAGCGGTCCATGTGCACATGCTTGTGTGCACCATGTGTGTGTGTCTGTGGCTCTCTGTGTGTGCCCATATGTCTCCGTGCATGTGGAAGGAGAGGTGGGGAAACCTTATGGCAGGCATGATAGTCTGCATTTTATATAAACCATCTCTAAATCCTACAACTCCCTTGAAAGGTACTCCTTTCCTTGTCTCCAGAGAAAACTGAAGCTCAGGACTCATCCACATAAGGTCAAATCAAGCCCCGGTCTGCCTTGGTGTGTCAGGTGACACAAGGCACCAGCACTCAGGTCCTTGGTGAGATGACCACTTGCAGCCACTAACACTGGAGGCCATGATGATCTCATGGGGTTAAAACGACAGGACACTGATATGGTTACAGAGAGTGAAGTGCCACTATTTCATATCATGAGGTTTAAAAGAATATTTGGAAATACACCCCAAATAATAAGTATAATACATATAAACATTATAAAATCATTATAATACACAAAAAATGATAGTGAAGCCTTCTGAAGAAAGTTCTTAGCTAAAACTTCACTCCAATGAGATAAGTGTTTCTTAAAATCTTTAACTAGGTACTAAAAAAAAGTTATTATAGAAACAACAATTATAATTGATAAGAGAAGGGTATATACCTCAGCAGTCAAGAGTCTGTCTGGACATTTGTTAAGTGTTGCAAAAACTCGCCTAAGCCCAGTCTCCAGCTGCGTCAATAACACGATGGTGCAGTCAGCAAACCTGAAAAATTGAAGGAAAATCCAGCAAAATTTCTTATTTTAAAAATAAAAAACCACAGGGTCATCACAACGATTATGCTACAGTCCAGATACAACAAACATGGTATCAAAAGAAAGGAGTTACACTGCTTGCTAACATAAAAACAAAAACACAGTTCCATGAGAGTAGTAAGTTCAGAAGCATTTTTGTTTTAACGTTTAATGAACAATTTTTAGTAGCTTCAGTAGAGTAACATATCAAAGATATAACTAACTTGTTCCATTACTTTTGAAATGTACTTAAAACATCAAGATTTCAGTGGGTTTTCAAGGGACAAAAATCAGTGTACCAGGATGAGGTCACCTGGGGAGGAACAAAGAGCAATGCCTTTGTCCTGGTGTCCGTATGTCAGGCAGGCTTTGCTCTTGCACAAGGCCTGCTCACTAGGGTGGATGATGACCAAGCTTTCTTGACTGTGTTTCATGATTCTCTAATTCTGGACTCAACATTTCTCTTTTAGTAAAAGCTCAAAAAATATTATGAAAAGCAAATGCTGAAGTATTGCAAACCTGTAAGCCCTGCACTCTGGACTGCAAATGCAGGCTTGGGCCTAATCTGGGCAAGTTAGTGACTCAGGCCCTGTCTCCAATCCCTCGTATTATCAAAAAAAAAAAAAAAAAAAAGTCAACTGTACCAACAGGATACCATCTAATGTTTCAACACAGTAACAAGCTGTCTTTTAAGTAATTATATGAAGGTATTTTATGTTTGGTCTACTCTTGACTTAGTCCCCCGTTTACTTCTATCTGAACAGCAAAAACACATCAACAATCAAGGTATTGAAAAGGCCTGGCTCCCAGCCACCCTGCCATGCCACCCATCCATTACCTGTGTGCCTTGAACTTCATCAGTGCAATTTCCCAATACGGTAACATGATTTTTAATATAAAGGTAGATTTCTTCATCACTTCTTCTAATACTGCAAGTATCTTATAAGTAACATCTGCAAAAATAAGCAAATATTTTTACAACAATCACACCACTCAGTGTACTGGGGAGCAATGCCAGCAAGCCATTCCCTTCAGGCAGATGAACCCTAACCCCAAGGCAGAGCACTGCTCAAAGAGGAAGACACCTGACTTATAGCCACAGTGCTGTGGTCAGGGTGCCGTCAATGGGGGGATGGACAACTGCATCTCTATAGTGGCTCACACGGTAACAACTCCGAGTGGGGCTCAGGGTCAAGCAGCAGAGCACAATGACCAAGAGAGATGTGTTTCCAGAAAATGTAGGAGACCCTTTATACTGGAGGCATGACTGTAAATACCATGGACTGTAGGCCAGAGGAGAAAAAACAGTATGCACCATGAACAGCCCTAAGGCTTCAGTATGTCACAGCCCAGCTCTACCACGATGAGGGTTCACACAGCCATGACTGTCAAGTTCCCAGAGGGGTCCCAAGAGGTCATGTTTAATGAGATCCTCAAGTGACCTCAAGGCTATCTTATCACTTTAGTCCATTTCTAGAGTTCAAGTCTTGGTGCCACTGACCAGCTTTACAAATGTCCTCACCAAGATATTTAAGGGAGGAAAACAGGTAGTACTTGCCAGGAAAAACAATTAAATCTTCTAAGTTTGTAAGAGTTACAAAAGATCGATGAGCCAGTGTGACTTTAGTTTGTTGACAGTAACTCTCAAGTAACTGACCCAATCCTGCTGTCAACAATAGCATCATTGAACAGTATCTAGAAGAAAATATGAGAGACATCTGTTAGAAGAATGAACCGTCACACACATACAATAGGCTGTATATTAAGAAAGCAACTCAATATCAAATTGCAGAAAATTCTCCATACATGAAGGAATTAAAACTACAATGCTTGGAAGGGAAAACAATTTCTCAGAAACTCCTGAGATTTCTACCAGGCCAGCACCTGCGTGTGTGGATCATTATGTCTTCTCAATGGCCTCTGAGGTACACAGCTCTGAAACCATTGTCCCCACTCTGGTAACTCTGCAGTTAGTGTACAACTTGATCTTCAAAATTCTGCCTCAAACTCCCTCATTTTTAGCCAGGCATGCTGGCACGTGTGTAATTCCAGTATTCGGGGAAGCTGAGGCAAGAGGACCACAGGTCTGAGCCCAGCCTATGCATCTTAGTGACTCAGGGAGAGCAGTATCTATCAATCAATCAATCAATCAATCAATCAATACACATACATAGATACGTATGCACATACATAAACGAACAAACCAACCATCTCTCTTGCTTTTCACAAAATACATCTTTCCCTCTTGTGAAACTGAAGATAAAATAAACTCGTAGGCAGCTCAGTAAAAGACACTCAGCAGCTTACTTTGGAGGAATCTCCTGAGGTGATGCAAAGCCGTGCCACAGGACATTGCGCAGGTTGAGTCCACGGGGGGAGCCAATGAAGACTTTGAGCACATCCATCTAACCCAGTTAGACAACAAATCACTGAATGGTTACATAACTACTGCACTGCTGAAAAAAAGCAGTGCGATTCTGAAATGACGTTTGCTTTCTTGCCAGGTGTGATGGGTGCACACCTGGAATCCCAGCACTCGGGAGGCTGAGGCAGCAGGATCGTCACAAGTTTGAGACCAGCCTGGGTTACAAAGTGAGCTCCAGGCCAGCCTGAACTACATACAGACTCTGTCTCAAAAAGACAAAAAACAAATAAATAAAATAATTGTTAAAAATGTGCTTTCTCCCTTAGTGCTAACAGAGCCAACAGCTTTGGCTGGCATAAAGTAACAATAACAAAAAAGAGACAGTTTGCTGATGACGATTTTTATCTTTAAATCATGAATCTGGCTGCTTACTAGTTTGGCCAGCAAAGCTTTCTGCATGAGGCCACCCTGGCTTCCTTGCCTGCCTCATTCAGCTGCCCATCAGTTACCCATTGGTCTTAAGTTTCTAGCCAGTGTGGTAGTGAGGACCTATGATCTTAGCATTCCGGGAGGCTGAGATAGGGAATCACTAATTTAAACCCAGTCTTGGTAATTTAGCAGACCCTGTCTCAAAATTTAAAAATGGGGAGTGATGGTAGCTTAACGTGAAGTTCCAGAGTTCAATCCCCAGTAATGGGAGGGACAAAAGAAAGAAGATCCTGTCCATGTGCCCACTAGAAGACTGAAGAAGTATATGGCTATCAGTTCCTGTCACACCTAAGTTTTTTCATGGTAAGTATAAATGTTTGCAAGAAGCATACATTGCCATGTTATGAACATTAATATTTTAGGACAATCCACGATATCATTCTTTCAAAGAGTTAAAATTTACTGTGTGTTAAATTACTATTATAAACACATAATGGAGCTAAGGAGTATGATTAAAATTGTCCCTCTGACTGGACCGCAGAAGTTACTCTGTCATGGTCAGTGTGGGTGGAAGTGGGGGAATTCTCAAAGGGAAGGTAGAAAAGGTAACACAGTGGCACCCGCTAATGTCACCAGGTTGCTGCTGCTATTCTGTAAGTTTTAGATGAAGGAACTTACCACAGGCTGACCAAAGACATGAGCAAGCTCCTCTGATGCAAGTAGATCTCTTAAAAGAAAGGGGCATTCTTTCCCAATCATCAAGAATGCCTGAAATTCAAACAAGAAATATAGAGGAATTACACTATAACAAGCCAATTAAGGGTAAGAACATTATCCATGAAGCAATGGTACAAATGATAGAAGTACCCAGAAACAAATGTTATAATTTCATAAGCATTGAAAAAAAATGTTGGCAACCTACATAAAATTATTGTATTTTATAGGAAAATAATGATTAACATGAAGAAATCTAAGGGTAACTGAGTTTCATCCAAATAATGTAATGAGCTGGTAAGCATGGTCATCACTCACATCCCCCAAAGCTCTCTCTAGACAGGAGGTCAGCTTCATCAAGCCCAGAGAAACAGCAGTAGACGGCAGGCTTCCCAAGGCATCAAATACTTCAGGAAACAGCTGCAAGACACAGGTCAGAACTCTTGGTAAGTAGTTCTCAAAATAGCAATATTACTTATTTGAAATTCAAACTTCTAAATATTTCAAGTGCTGTTTTAACCTTTTATAGAATATTTTAATTCAACTATTACAATTCTTTAAAAAAAATCAAGAAAAACACTTTAATACCTAAGAAGTTCTTTGAAAATTCCTTAAATGCATATTGATTAAATTCTGGCATAAGTGATTGAAAAGCCCAATATTTTCACCCACATCTTATTTTCCATTATGACAGGATGGCTCTTAATGCTAGACAGAAACAAGGCAGCTCACCCTACACTTTAAAAGAGCTATTACAAATATAGCATGCTGATCTGATGACACACACCCATAATGCCAGGACTTTCGGAGGCTGAAGCAAGATCACAAGTTCAAGCCCAGCCTGGGCAACTCACTGAGACCTTGCCTCAAAAAAAACAAAAAACAAAAAAAGGTTTGAGGTTGTAGCTCTGTGCAAAACAAAACAGCAGAGAAAAAGAATTCTGTAGTATGGGTCTTAAATATCCTCTTCCCGAAGCTCACCAACGTAAAAGTATGCTTATCAGTCTGTGGTGCTACTGGAAGGTGGTTCCCTCTTTAGCAGCCAAGGTCTGGAGGGAGGCCATACCCTTGAAGGGGGTACCGCGATCTAGGCCCTCCTCTTCCCTGTGCTTCCTAGCCACAAGGCAAGCAGAGTTCCTCTGCTCTGAGCTTCCATCCTGAGGCTTCGTACCATCACAGGCCCAAAACCAACAGGGCCAAGACCAGTGGCTGAATCCTCTGACACCATGAGCCAAAAGAAACATTTCCTCCTTGTAAGTAAACTCAGGTCTTTTATTACAGTGAGAAAAAGGTAACGGAGAAGCAATGACCCTTCTTCTTTAAACTAGGAAATTCAATTTATTTCAGAATGAGACTTGTTATCAATTCTGCTTTATTGTGGTCATTTCACAGGTAAAATGAAGTGGGAAAAAGCTTAACAGCAAAAAAAAAACAAAACAAAAAAACCCCAAGGATTTGGACTGGGCCCCAAACTACCTATACTTCCTTCAATTGACTCTTTAAATGCTGCACATCCTCACCTCTGGTCTCCTAAGAACATCTTAGCATCTCACCTACAGGGCTTGCCTGTACTTTGGCATACTCATGATCTGTCCCAGAAGGAGCATCCTTGTATCAAGCACTATTTCTGCAACTCCTAAACCTATGACTCCAGAAGCTGCCTTTGTTTAAAGGGGTGTGTTCTTCAGCTCAGGCTTTGGAGACCTTGCACAGTAATGTGTTTTTCACAATCTCTTAAGGCTTCTGCAGAGAGGACCCTGGGATGGAGACCTAAACTCTTTACAACTGGCAAGTAATGAGACTCTCTGAGTGGAATTTGCAAAGTCTTTTATTTCTAAGGGTTTTCAAAAGTCAAACCTCTGGAAAACTTGTCCACTGGAACCATGACGCATACTGAGTTTCAAACTGCCCTTTGGTCAGAGATAAGAAATGCAGATGGATGGCATCACACACTGGGCCCAGTTGCTTCACGCTTTCCCAGTAATTGAGACTCTGGTCTTAAAAGACAAGAAGACAAGTATTATAATATCATAGCTCCGTATCGCATGAAAAATATCAGAAGCATCAAAGAAAAAAGTGCTTTAATTATCAAACTTCCATAAAATCAAACATCAGCTAGTATATGATAAACATACGTCACTGGAGATAAATTACATTATGTTGATCTTACTATAAAAGAAAAATAAATTATCAGCACACTTTGTAAAACACTCAAACAGGAAAAAATATTTTATTCAATGTCATGATGTGCATATAAATTCACATGAAATCAGACTCACACTGTATACCAATCTCCTCTTTGAACTTTTCAGTTATACAGGCTACAGCAGCACAAAAAGTACTGACTGGAAATTTTACAAATAACCTATCTGCTTTAAATTGTGTGGTGTTCTAAGTAGGATGATGAAATCTCACAGTGTCCCATTCTTTGTTTGGTGCATCCACATTATAAACACTACTTAACCATCAGTCATTTAACAGCCATCTCACCAGATCAACTACCACACACAAGCACGGTACATGTGCTCAAGTAATTCTTACTTAACTGTGGCTCCAGACTACAAGAATTGTGAACTATGCAAAGGAAGCACCAGGTTATAAAATATGGAAAGACAGATGTGGTACTATTGTGTAACAGCCTGGCAACACTGCAGAGCACACAGGGAAACCAGTTATGTACACGTTCAGTGATATGTATTACCTTGGCATGCACTGACATGGATGCCACTGAAAGCTCCCAGGATAAAGGGGAATTACTGTCCCTAACATTGTAACTATTTTTAACCTCATGATTTAACATCATGGGACTTTAATGGCAGTGAATTCTTTGCAAAAATATTTATACTATGTATTTTTTGTTTTTATTGTTTTGCTAAGTGTGGGGTTGAACATCCATATTGTTCATGACGAAAAACACAGAAGAGTCTCCCGCTTAACTCCCCCAACTCTCTAACTGGCGTTATTACTTTCCTGTGTATATTTACAAATATTTATATATATACAAGCAAATGTACCTATGTACTTCTGTTTTTTTTCCCCCCACTGGGAAAAATTCCCATCAGATGAGCCTCTTCATTTCTTTTTATTGATGCCCAATGCTCCACTGTGTGTATTTATCATAACTTACCAAATCAGTACCCTAATGCTTGAAGTTTGATGGTTTCTCAATTACTGACCTGCTTAGCCAAACCAAACAATGCTGATAACAATAACCTTACACTCACAGCTTCATCTCTGCAAGCACATCTTATTAATTCTTGGAATTAGTGAGCCACAGAAATTTTGTTTACAGTTGTGAGAACTATTACTAAGTTTATCAGACCATATCCCTTTCCCAAAAAAGTACAGTACTTGAAGACATTTAAAATGGTCAAGTGGTCTGGGGATTTAGCTCAGCAGCATAAGCACCTGCCTGGGAAGCGCAAGGTCATGAGTTTGATCCCAAGTACCAGAAAACATTTTTTTTAAAAATGGTCAATAGTCATCTCATATCCATAACTCATATGACTTCTGCAGACAACTGTCTCAGAGCTCTAAGAGCAAACTGTTACAGTTTTCCCAGTCCAGTATCCCTTGAATATTCTCTGTTTCTTTGGCCTCAACTCTCTCTTTTCACATTGATTTCTTTTTCCCTTTTGCATTAGGCTTGCATTATATGGTAACAAAAACAAAGCAATAGTTAGAAAGGGGAATTTTACAGGTCAAGGTATTTTCAAGAGATCGGACTAGAGTTTAGGATACAAAGACAGTACAAACCTGAATCTGTATAGCTCACACAGTTTGTGATCGTTTTCCAACAGACTTCACCATTTGGAGCTACAATATTACTGATATTACAAGTTTCTTTGCATTCAAACCCAAGTTTACAAATCATGTCATATACGAAGGGAGAAAGACATGTGGTAATGGGGTCCCCTATTAAAATCTGAAATATAAGACATAAAAGGCAGTTTACAGGAAAGAATATTAATACTGCATATCCAAATCACTAAGACACTTATATCTTAACATAGAGTGTACTGAAGTGTTAGGTTTTCTGGATAACACGGCAGCTGTATGAGTAAAGCATTGCAATTACTAAAGGAAATTTATGTGCTTTAAAGCAACTGTTATGACTTAAAAATCATTTTATCAAACTTGCTAATACAGAATTCAAGATGCACAATGAGTTTCACGAGTACTGCATTATGACTTTTGGTATCCCTTTATTTTCCCAGTTATCATAACAAACATTCTTATGGTGCGAGCGTAAAAACAGCCTACTATGGCCTAGCAACCTCAACGGTGCGGCAGCATCCTAACACACACGTACCATGCTTCATGCCACGCACAAGTTTACTGAGTGGCTCCCACTCTGAGCTCCACCACTTTCAGCTTAGGGGAATGACTACTGCCAACACACATTTCTGTAAGGGGGCTCTCGGTCTGTGACACCCGCGTGTCTCCAGACGAGGCGGAAGGTGGCCATGTGCCCCGCACACTGCTCTGCACCGCACGGGGCCTGGCCCTCCCGCCGCGCATCTTCGCGCCTCGGTCTCCGCTGTGACACTGACACGACTGTGAGGCCAGCGTTCGTCAGTGCTCTCGGCGAGCTGCCGGGTCCCAGCGCGGCGGTCCCCATCCCTGACCACAGGCGTCCGAGGAGGAAAAGCAGTAGTGCCTGGCGTGGGGCAGCCTCGGCTCCGCCTGCGCATCGGTCAGCGAGCCCTGCATTACGTCGGCCAAAGCGACCCATACAGGCGACCGCGGTTCTGCATCGCTGCGGTCCCGGATTCTGCGAACCCTCAGGACACGCCCCCCACGAAAACAGCCGGCGACCTCAGTCAGCAGAGCAGCGGCTCCCCGCCTCTGGCAGTGCCCGCACGCCCTACCTCCATCACATCCGGGTCCGGGCGGCGACGTACGCGGGTGACGTCACATCCCCAGTCCCCTCGGCCTCGGAGACGCCCACAACACAGCGCACCACTTCCGGTTGTGAGTCGGCTAAGACGTCATTTCCGGCGATGCGCGTCGTGGCCGCCGTACTACATATTTAGCAGGAGTGGTGTTTGGTCGTGGGCGGAAAGTAGTTTTAGTGGCTTCCTGGGAAGCTGAGCAAGATGGAGAAGCGAGGCCGAGGCCACAAACCGGCCGCGACCCAGGCCGTTCAGCCGCAATCAATGGGGTTTAAGAAAGACAGGAGGCCTAGCATGTTCGAGAAGGAGTCAGTGAGTGCCAGACTGTTTATAGAAGCCTCTTCGGTTGTCTGCTCGCCCCAAAGCACAGGAGGGCAGACTTGTTTTTGCTTCCACCTGCGAAACTAAATTCTGAGCTTTGGTTTAATTTCCCCTTTAGACGTGTCTAAGGGTTTTAAATTCATAGAACTATGCGGTAAATAATTGACGATTCATTTTACGTGATCCTCTTCAACTCTTTTTTTCAGGCTCATAGTTTTACAAAGAGTAGTCTAATGTAGCGTCAGTTTTACTAATCAAAAGTGTGTATACAGCATATATACGAGAAAAAATCTGGGAAGTCCCACAGCGCTCTGAGCTGATTGGAGCTTTTAAACATCAGCTGTTACCTTAGTTTAAGAATATATGCGGGAGGGCCGGGGGCTTAGCCCTGTGGCACAGGTGCTTGCCTGGCAAGCGTGAGGTTGTGAGTTCTATCCCTGGTACCAAAAAAAAAAAACTATATATATGTGTGTGTGTGACATATGTGTGTGTGACATACGTGTGTATATATATATACACATATATGAAAAAGGTTGAAAGTATTAACTTGCTCAATGTTAATAGAAAAGGCCATTATTCGGTTTTATTGTTAGAACATCAATATTGGTACTTGATACGTTGAGAAGCTTTAATGTCTTCGACTCCCATCTTTTATTGAAACTATTCAAAGTAATTTTCACAGAATACGTCATGTTAGAGCTGAGATGAAAACCTGTGTTGTGAGACTCCTGTCCCACTTTTGTGTAGTGAATTCTTTTCGTGCACGTTTCGTAAGATTTATGATTGGTAAGATGATAATAGAAATAGGCAAAACACAGATACGTGGAGACATAAGATATTTCAGAATTACTTCCAAGTAACAAAAAGAAAATCATAAATTCATGGCACTGTTACTGTTTCTAATATCTCTGGTGTCAATAATATAGAGGAACAGACTAATGGGTGGTAAGTAAATAGGCCAGTTTCACACAGCTAAGTAAAAGCAGAACAAGACTAGAAACAACTCTGATGAATTTCAAGCTAGAGATTGATAAACAATGCAGTATGGAAGTCTGCTGTATTGCAAATCACCAGAAAAAAATTTTTTTCCTTGTGGTAGCAAAGATCACTTCCATAAATTTGATGGCCGATGAGTGACTGAAGTGAATCTGAAAGCTGAGTAAACCTGAATTCAATATGAGAAGATACATAGCTGCACTTGGAATATAGGCCAAAATCTGGGAATAAAGGGACATGGACCACAGCAGCTTAATGAGTGTGACCAGTCATAACTATCTTAAAAATTGTCTAGATTTCCAAAAGAAATTTGAATAGACTAGAAATTGAGAAGAGATAGAGTAAGGATATTACAAATGCAGATTAAATGAGCCCACTGAGTGCAATAATGTTTTAAACTTTGAAGTAACCGATAATTCCCATGTTTTTGTGCATAATAAAAACCAGGGCATTGTCAATATGACCATCTCTTGATTTTTACCTATTCTCCATTAATTTTTTAGAGCATTAACTCATCTCATTAGATAGAATTTCAGTGGGATTGGCAGCCTTACTTTGTCATGAGGATGAAACTGAAATAAGGGTTAGATACTTTTGGGATAATGTGAAGAGAGTATTTGAGGTTTATTCAAGTTGCAGGCATTAAGCTGAAGTGTCCCGTGTGTCTTTCTGAGTCTAGTTCTTTAGCTTTTTCTCCCAGTTCACAAGGTGCTCTCAACCTTCCAATGCACTTTTCTTAGAATCAGTTACTGTGACTTAAAGCAGACGATCACAAAACTTTATAAACAGATTACTAAAAATTGGAAACTTACCAGTCTTGCTATGATATACATTTGAAATCCTTAAATGGGAGCAAAGGGCCAGGGATATGGCTCAGTGGCACAGCATCTGCCTGGCAAGCGTGAGGTCATGAGTTGGAGTCCCCGTACCAAATAAATAAATACATGTGTGTATGTGAGCAAAAAGTATTTAAGTAAACATTAAAGTAATGACATCTCATGAGCAATCTCATTTCATTGTAAGACCAAAAATAAGTTTACTGTAAGGAAATGCCACATCAGCAAGTTAAATAATTTACTTCAACTTGTGTTACTAGATGCTTAAAAATAGGTATGTAAAAGCTATTCCTAATTTATACAATGATTACAAAGATTTTCTGTAGAGGAATAAAATACTCTTGACGATGAGTTTTCTGAACCAGATACAAAAAGAAATGGTAGTGATGTAATTTTGAGACTAGTTGGTTCTCTAAGGGTTACTTTGGGGCTGAAGTGGGTTCATTAATAATATAGGAATCCAAGCAACCAAATTGATAAATTTGGAATTTTATTAGCTGAGCTCAGCGACCACCCATAGACCCATTTCAGAGTCAAAATGAATGGTGCTGAACTGGAAAGTTACAGAGCTTTTAAAACAAAACCACAAAAAGACATCTTGTTGGAAACAATTTAGCTAGAATCTTGCATATATTTTTAGTTGACATGTGTATCCTGCTTTTTTGTTGAGCAGGTTAATTTTTCTCTTGTGTGTGCAGCTTATTCTGCTTTTCTCATGGGACTTGTACCCTGAATAATTTTCGCTCTTGTGGGTCAAATACAAGGCACAAGATGGCGTTAGTTATGCCAAGCTACAGTAGGAATACAGATGTGTGCTACATCCCTATGATACAGAGACTTAGGTTGGAGAGTGGATCTGAGGAGATTTCTGTGAGCTATACTCCTGTAGGTTGTGGTGGCCTGCTGTTCTAGAGTCCCTCAAGGAAGAGAGGACAAGAAATAATGCATGAAATTTCTATATATGATGAAAATAATCAACCTATGAATCAAGGAATACCAGTGGATGCTAAGCACAAGAAATAAAGAAAATTAAGTCAAAACATACTTGAAACAAGTCATTAAAAAATTTAAAGACAACAGGGAAAAGAAGCTATATAGAGAGAAGCAAAACAACAGCAGACTTCTCAGAAACTGTACATTCCAGAAAACACCGAAGTGTCATCTTTAAGTCCTAAAATAAAATAGCAAAACCTAGAATTCTATACTCAGACAAAACCTTTCAAAAGCAAGTTTCCCATTTTCAGTTCTTGGTATAAGGAGTTTGGGAACCATTACTGTGTCATAATAAGAAGCTGAACAGATTGGAAAAAGTCAACTTTATGGTTTACTTTGTCCAATGGCAGCAGATTATTCATTTTGAAGCTCACATGGCACTACATTCTGGGTCATAAGACGCACCTTTAACAAACTAAAATTAGAAATACAATTTTTACTCCCAAATCACAGTAGAATTCAAAGCAAAATCAATAACAAAATCAACTTATTTGCTAACTATATGGAGATTGAACCAAACACTTTTAAAGAACATGGGTCAATATCAAAAAATTAGCAAATGTTTCAAACTAAATGAAAATAACATGTATAACATTGTAGGATGACTCAAAAGCAGTTGTTGGAACCACTGCATTGAATGCAAGCAAATATTAGAAAAGACATTATTTAAGCTTCCATTCTAAGAAATAGAAAAAAAGTTAAGCAAATGTAAAGCAAATAAAAATTATATCACAAATGAAAGAAATTGAAAATAGAACATCAGTAGATAATAAGATAAAAGTGGTTTTTTTTTTTTTTAAATAAAGACAGTCCCTGGACAGGCTAATACAGAACAGAGTATAAATGTATTACTGCAAGTGAGGATATCACTACAGACTCCATGAACATCAAAGGATCCTGAGAGTATTATAAACAGTTCTATGTACACACAGTTGATTACCTAGATGAAATAGAACAATTCTTTGAAATACACTGTCCCAGTGTGTGCTTTAGCTCTCTTGTGCTTACTCCTCTCTCCCCCTCCCTCTCTCTCCCTCTTTCTTTCTTTCCCAAAGAAAACAGGGCTAACTTAAGAATTGAACTGATACTTGATAATCTTCCCAAAGAGAAGACACCAGACCTTAGTGGGTTCACAGGTGAATTCTACCAAATATTTATGGACGACATTGAGCCAAGTTTCTACAATCACTTTCAAAAGGTAGAATCACAGGGAGTGTTTTCTAATTCAGTCCATGAGGTCAGCACTACTCTGATACCAAAGTCAAAGAAACTACAAGAAAACATAACATTTCTTATGAGTAACGATGCAAAAATCTCAACAACAAAACACCAGCATTCGGCATTACATTCAAAGGACTACAGACCATAGTCAAATGGTATTTATTCCTAGAATGTGAAAATGGTTCAACATGTGACAACAGATCAGTGCAATATAAGACATAAACATAGGGAAGCAATAAACTACGTGGTCATCTTTACTGATAAGCGTTTGACATTTTTTTATTTTAAAGAAAAAGGTTCAAACAGATAATAGAGTAAAAATAATACATTGCGTATTGTTAACTTCAAAGTAGTACTCAGAGTATAAGATACAGGCATTAAATAATGTCCAAGTGATATTAGCACAAGCCTATCTTTTTCAATGAACTGAGAGAAACTAGCAGTATACTATTTGTTATAGTGTGTGTGTGTGTGTGTACAGTATATATACTATATACCTTCCCTATTCACAGTAATGTACATTTTGGATCTTACTGTTGAGATCCTTACACTAGTGAGACAATATGTTTTCACATGTGGGTCTGATTTATTTCACTTATAAGTATGGTCTCAAGTTGCAACCATTTACTATAAAAGTCTCAAGTTTATCCTTCTTTATGACTGAATAGTGCTCCATTGTATAAAAAGACCACATCTTGAAGACGTAGGTATAGTATAGGTAGAAACTTCATGAACAAAACCCAGACCACCTGGCAAATACTACAAAGAATCAACAAATGGAATCTCACCTTATTAAAAAGCTTTTACACAACAAAATAAATCATCAACAGAGTGAAAAAGTAACCTACAGAGTGGGAAAAAATTGTAGCCAGTTGTCCTTCAAAGGACTTCTATCTTAGAACATACAAGGAATTGAAAAAAAATCAGGTTTCCAAAGTTGAAAGACTCAATCCAAAAAATGGCATCTGAGATGAATACACACCTTTCAGGTGAAGAAACTTAAGTGCCAAATAAATATATGAAAAACCATTCAACTTCATTGGTCAACTGAGCTGCAAATTAAAACAACACTGAGATTCCATCTTACTCCAGAAAGAATGTCTATCATCAAGAAATCAGTAACAAATGCTAGAGGAACTGTGTGTGTGGGGGAAAGGAGCCCTATTCTACTGTTGGTGACAGTGTAAACTGGTGCAAGCACTGTGGAAGTCAGTGCAGAGATTCCAAAAAAAATGAATTAGAGGTTCCATTTGACCTAGCTTTTCCTTTTCTAGGTATCTTACCAGGAGAACTGAAAATATCATACCACAATGATACATGTGCATCCATGTTTAAAGTAGCACAATTTGCAATAGTCAGATCTTGGAAACAACCCAAATGCTCATCAACTGAGGAATGAATAAAAAGGACAAAATTCTTTTTGTCAAATGCTTTTTCTTTCATGAAACATTCTTTGATGATTTTAAAAAAGAAACCAAAAGCCAGGAGTTTAGTTCAGCGGTGTAAGTGCCTGCTTGGTAAATGCAAGGTCATGAGTTCGATCCCCAGCACCAAAAAAAAAAAAAAAAAAAAAGAAGACACTACCACAACATAATAAAGATCATATATTAAAAAAACACACATGGCAAATATGCCTAGTAGTGAAAGACTGAAAAGTTGCCCCTAATATTAAAAGACATAGATTTCAATTTTTACCATTCTTATTCAACATTGAACTGGAAATTTTAGCTAAGCAATTAGGTAAGAAAAAGGAATTCCTGGCTCTTATGAAAGTGAGATGAATACACACCTTTCAGATGAAGAAACATAGGGCTCAACACTTTAACGTAAGAGGTTAGATCACTTACTTGGAACAGTAAGTTTCCTTAATGTATGATGGATGTTGCATAATCAATATTGCATACCAAAAATATAGACTGGTGTATATATCAAATCAACACATTTTTGTTGTCAACTTAATACTTATGAATTTGTTACCCAACTTAATACTTATGAATTTGTTACCCAAATAATGGTGGTATTTATTCAAACATAAGCTAAGTAAGTTTAAAAACAGGGTTGATAACATTGTGTAAGGAGCATAAATAGTTCACCTTATGCTCCTACCCCAAGCCATTCACTTGCCCTTTTTGGAGACTAGTCTTGTTTTCAGTTCCTTTGGATGTTCTGTGAACATTATATATACATATATTTATATATATACAAATTTGCATATATATATTTGTGTGTGTAAATAAAATTTCTTTCTTTTCCCAATTTGATATGAGTAAATCTAGGATTTAGTGACTGCATTTTCATAGAAGTCTGTTAGATTTCCAAGCTTTGTGTCTGCCTTGCTCCACTATATCAGAATACTTTAATCTGAAATTACCTTTTACAGTTTGAAAAATGATCTATCTCTGTCTCTCCCTCTCCTGTTCTCCCTTCTGCTCCTCCCATCCCTCACTCTCCTACTCTCCCTTTCACCAGTATGCACAGATCTTAAGAGAAAGACTAAGAGACTCAATTCATGATGTTCAGTATGTAGAACCTCCATTTGATGACTCAATTGCTGACATAGGTAAAGAATGGAAGAGTGCCCTGTCAAAATTAAAGTTTGCTAATTCATACAGAATGGAGCCTCTGAAGAAATTTCAAACTCATTCAGTAGAAACTAAAGTCCAGCAGATATTAAAGGTAGGTTGAGAGCTGAAGATGTAATATATATATTTCCAGTATTATCATACAAGTCTCCAGAAAAACAGGAAGAGTGTGTGTATATGTGCACATGCACACGCTCACATGTGAAATTTATTATATGATTGATTTATGCAATTACAGGGATCAAGAGTTACTATGATCTGCTGTATGTAACCTAGAGAACCAGGAAAGTGGTTGTGTATTTCAGTCTGAATCCAAAGGCCTGAGAACCAGGCAAGCTAGTTACGTAAGTCCCAGTCCAAGACTTCAGACCCAAGAATGGGGAGCACTAATGTTCAAGTGCATGAGATGGATATCCTAGCTCCATCAGAAAGTAAAATTTTGCCTTCCTCCTTCTTCTTATCCTATTCAGGGGTTCAACAGATTGGATGATGTTCACCCACATTGGTGAGGGCGATCTTTACTAAGCTTATTGATTCGTATGTTCCTAACCCTTCTAAAAACAATCTCACAAACACAGCTAGACATAATATTTTACCAGCTCTTTGGACTTATCCCAGTCAAGTAGATGCATAAGAACAATTATTGTAAGTCATAGTCAACTGGGTACCTATGCTAATCTCCTTAAAGCAAATTATATAAACAAAAACAATAAGTAGGTCAAAAATCATTTAATATACAACCAACTTGTATATAAATGCACAAATCCCTTCCCCTGAAAAGGAGGTAAAGAGATGTTTGTCTCTTGAAAACTTATAAACTTAAATACTGTGATGCAAAATTAGCAATACTTTAATACTGATAAAAGCGAGTAAATTTATGTTACACTATGGGAATGGAAGAGGAAAGAAACCAAATATATTTGCTTACCTATAGGTATACTGTGATGGTAAATCTTGCTTTTCAACCTAATTGACTTGAGAAATTATTAAAGCATACTTCAACATGGGAACTACATCTGGTCCCTGGACTTCTTCCTCTCTGGCACACTGTGCCTGTGCTGTGTTTCACAACTGCCATGAAATGAGCAGCTCTGCTCCACCATGCCTTTTTGCCATGATGTTCTGCCTTTCCTCACACCCACAGCAATAGAACTAGCCAACCATGATCTGCAAGTATGATCCATTTCCTTTTTTAAATTGTGAAACTCAGGTACTTACTTTGTCCCAGAAATGGGAAAGCTGGTCAACGGGTGTGCATACACACACATGCACAAGAAATACTCATGACTATTATAGGTTTTTTTGGGAATTGTTTCCATGGTTGTAGCCAATATTTATAAATAGCTTCTAATACCACTTTTTATTGCCTTTGCCTTAATTAAGCACCTTAGCTGGTTGTGGTTCTTTACCTGATAGGTAATCCAAATGTTCATTTTTGAAGGGTCTAGACCGCATTGGATTATTGTAGTTTCCTATCAACATTTATCATAGGATAGTTTATATATCTATATCTATATTTATATCTATATATTTGTACCAGGGATCGAACTCACAACTTTGCACTTGATAGGCAAGCACTTGTGCTGCAGGGCTAAATGCCTGGCCCAGGATATAATAATATTAGGACACAGACTAAAGGGTCTCCTACATTTCAGATAGACTCTTTGTTTCCTCCATTGCAGAGTAGTTCAGTTTTCCCAGATGTGTAAAATTGGTCATATCAGTCAATAGCATAACTCCTTGCTTTTCTTGTTGACTCAGAAGCATAAAAAGCCAAAAGAGTCTATGTATCAATCATAACTTTGAACATTCAGTGAAATCGTATTTATCTTTCATGATAAAAGCATTCCTTTTTCCAGAGCTAAGACCTTTATACTACAGGAACATGATGTTTTGGGTATAAGAAACAAAAGTTTTACTACCACAGTACATGATGGGCAGGTTGCATGATAATTTATTGTTCCATGGTCAAGCAATGTCTCTCCAAATAACCAGCATCTTGCCAAGGAAAGTAGTTTACAGATGACAGCAAGGACTTGCTCCAAAATTTGAAAGGCCTGTGCTACAATTTTCTTTTAGGGGTCTCCCAAAGGTTTTACACAGCATGTGCATTACCATTTATACTTCAAGTTCCACTGGATCTCTTGGATCATATGACCCAAGTGGCAGAGCAGCTTTCAGAAAGCTGGACCTATTGCAGAACTTATCCTTTTTTTGTGTATAAGTGGGGTTCTAGACCACACATACACACAAAAACTAGCAGCTTTTTGTTACTTTCTGAGTGAACCAAAGTATCATGCACAAATGAGTGGTAAATTACCTTCAAAGTCCAAAGAGTCTCTATCTTGGTTGCTTTTCTCTCGGTGCTGAGACAAAATACCCAACACCCAAAGTTTTAAGGAGGAAAGGTTTATTTAGCTGAGCTTGTACAGGTTCAGCTCATAGTTGACTGGCTCCAGGATGGCATGGCAGAGGGGCATTGCAGAGGAGAAACAATTCACAGAGGGCAGAAGGCAGGACAGCAGCAAAGCCAAAATGTAGCAAGGAAGCAAGCAGCAAGTAATAAGCTACAATCCTTTCTGGCCCTTATATCATATCAAGGCTACCCACTCTCAGGACAGGTAGCACTCATACCCATAGTGGGGCAGTCTTAATCCTAGCATCCCTCTGTGAATCAATCCCAAAATTACATACTTGATTCCATCATCATACACCCTAGATCCAGCCATGAGGCTTTGGGGGGACATCTAGATATAAACCATAACACGCCTACTAGGTATTATGCCTAATTTTTGCTTGTAGGGGGTGTCCGAAGCAACAAGTTATCCTTAACCTTACAAAGAATATCTCAACATGTCCCATACTATTGGATGACTAAAAATATCACTGAGGTAGAATGT
Source organism: Hydrochoerus hydrochaeris (assembly GCA_004027455.1). Lineage (NCBI taxonomy): Eukaryota > Metazoa > Chordata > Mammalia > Rodentia > Hydrochaeridae > Hydrochoerus > Hydrochoerus hydrochaeris. The sequence continues at coordinate 16,495 of PVLA01012616.1, read as the reverse complement.
CTTTGAACTTTATTTTACAACTATTTGGTTGGTTTTACTTTTAATAAAGAATAAAGAATTAGAATTGGCCCTTTCCATACAAATACAATAATGGAAATAATTAATCCCCAACAATTTATGGAAATAACCATGAAAATAATAATTATTGAGTGATAAACTATACTTTAACAGTGGGATGCCCTCTAAAATAGAATATTGGGAAAACATTTCTGTACAAATATTGCACAGAGTTCACTTGTTTATAATTAATTTTTAAAATTATTGTAACCTTAATCATAATTACATAATTTGGTATCTTCAGTATCTTAAAGAAGTATTTCAGTACTTAGTCAATCTTTTTTTCCAATCTTTAATAGTACATGTTTGAGGTACATAATGGGAAGTTGGTATATGTACATAATACATCTCAATTCCTTTTCATCCTCTTTTTATTGGGTAGTTTTTCTATTATTGCTTCAATTTCATTTACTGTTATTGTGTTATTCATAGTTTTAAAATCCTGTTGGTTCAATTTTGGTAGTCCAGATATCTTGGAATTAATCTATTTCTTCCAGATTGTCTGATTTACTGAAGTACAATTTTTTAGCAGTGTCTGTTATGATCTCACTTTCTTCATTTCTAAGTGGATTAATGTGTCATTTCTTTGCCTCTTTTTTTTTTTTTGTTAAGAATGGCTAAGGGTCTATTTTGTTCATTCTTTCAAAGGACCAGCTCTTGGATTCATTAATTCTTTACATTTTTTAGCTTCCATTTCATTACTTTCTGCTCTGATCTTTATAATTACAGTTCTTATACTAGCTATTGGTTTAAGTTGTTGTTGTTTTTCTGGGACACTGAGATGCATCTTTAGGTTATTTATTTGGATTTACTTAGTTTTTCTGTTGTGGCTATTCACAGCTGTAAACTTCTGTCTTATGACTGCTTTCTTTGTATCCCATAAATTATCATATGTTGTTCCGGCACTATGGTTTGATTCTAGGAGTTGTTGTTCTTCTTCCCTCTGTAATGATTTCTTCTGTAATGCATTGAATATTCAGAATTGTATTTTTTTTTATATACCAGGGATCAAACTCACAACCTTGTATTTACCAGGCAAGTACTTGAGCCACTGAGCTAAATTTCCAGCCCAGGAGTATATTGTTTAATCTTTATGTGTTCGCAAAATTTCAGTGCTTTTTTTCTTTGATTTCTACTTTTATTGAACTATAATCTGGTAATATGCATGGAAAATGTTTGATTCTTTTAAATTTATTTAAGCATGCTTTATAACTAGTGTGTGGTCTATTTTAGAGAAAATTTCATGTGTTGGTGAAAAGAATATGTTTTCTGTTCTTGGGTGGTACTCTGTAGATATCTATCAAATTTGTTTGAAGTTTTGGTTAATCTGTTGATTTACTTATCTAGTGTTGTCTATTGTGATTGTGGAATATTAATGTCTTCATTATAAGCATATTGATGTTTACCTGATCTTTTATGTTCAGTAGTATTTGTTTTATGAAGTTGGGTGTGCTGGTGTTTGGTGTATGTATGTTTACAACTGTTATCTCTTTCTGATGAATTGTTCCCTTAACCAACATGTAGCATCCTTCTTAGCCTCTTCTGGTCATTTTTTGGTGTAAAGATTACATTGCCTGAAAATAGGATAGCTACTTCTGCTTATATTTGGGTTCTTGTTGCATGGACTGTTGTTTCCCATCTCTTGATTTTTAGTCTATGAATTTCTTTTTGAGTTAAATGTGTTTCTTGTATACAGCATAGCACTGGATTTTGTTTCTTGATCCATTCTGCCATTACGTGTTTCCTCTATTGGAGAATTGGACCCATTCACATTGAGCATTATTACTGAAAAGTATTGACTTGTTTTTATCATTACATTATTATCCTGGGCCTGATATTTTCCCATTCTGGATCTTCTTAGTGTATTTATTCTATTAGATTTTTTTGCCATGGCTAGTTTCATTGTCTCTTCCAAAGAGGTTCTTGAGGGTTTTGTAGTGGTGATTTGGTGGTCATCAATTTCTAAGGTGGTCTTTGTTGTGGAAAGACCTTATTTATCCTCTCATTCTGAGAGATAGTTTTATAGGGTATATCACTCTAAATTGGATATTGTTTTGTTTTAATGTTTCAAACAATTCATTTCAAGCTCTTCTGGCATTTAAGGTTTGTGTTGAAAAGTCTGCTATAATTCTAATTGGTTTACCTTTATAAGTTATTCATCACTTTTTTCTAAAAGTTTTAAAGATTTAGTCATTTTGTCAGATTTGTTGGATTTTGACTATGATGTTTATGGAAGTGTTCATTTCTGATTGTAGTTATTTGGGGTCCTATATGACTTACTTTTATGTTTATTTCTTTCTCTATATTTGGAAAGCTTTCTGCTCTTACTTATGTAAACTGGTTTTTATGCCATTTGTGGTTTTCTGATTTTTTCACTAATTCCAATTAATTTGGGTCTTCCTTATGTCATCTAGCGGCATTGGATCAATTTTTCATTTTCTCCTCTGGAGCTCTTAAGGTATTTCTCAACAACTGGTCTCCAACCTGTATTCTACTTCTGACCCTCTGTCCTCACATTAATAGTGTCTTCTAACTATAGTTTCAATAGAATTTTCAGTCTCCTGAATTTTTGGTTAGTATCTTTTCACAGACTCTTAATTCTTTGCTAAACTGGTATTGGATGTTTTCTATAGCTCAGATAGCTTTTACTACTGTCTTCTGTAGGCTTACTATTTCACTTATTAAATCCTTGAGCTATTTAATTTTATCTTCTATAAGCCTGCCAAGCATCTTAGTGATGTTTTTATATCTCCTCTGTTATGCTTTCAAATAGTTGTTTTGTGTGGCTTTTGATTTTCTCCCCCTCAGTGTCCCATAGGTCATCTTTTGAGGAGTTGGGAGTTTTTGGGGACATTTTATTGCCTTGTCTTCTACTCTTTCTCTTGTTTTTGGTTTGGTTTGGTTTGGTTTGGTTTGGTGTGTGTGTGTGTGTGTGTGTGTGTATGTTTCTGCTAAAGTTTATGAGTTTGCTTATAGTGGAAGACTTCATTGTTAATATGGAGGCTATTTCAGTGACTTCTTCATGTTCTCTGGGAATGGCTAAGTACAGGCCTTTGCCCATGTCTCAGGATCCAACTACCTCCATTTATTTGCAAGAGACAGTGCAGTATATTTGGTGTAGCAACCAATTCTCCAGGAATGGACTGCAGTATTAATAATGACACAGAGGCAATCCAGATATAGGCATACAGGAAGATAAAATAATAGCTCAACTATGTCAACTTGGCAATAACAATACAATTGGCAGCAGTTATAGCATTAAAGACAAAGTTGATGTTGAAATACCCCATGAACTACTACTCTACTATCAGTGGAATATTGAAAGGATAGAAAAATGAGATAAGTGTATTACACTGAATAAAAGGAAGTTAATAGTATTAGATAAATGTAATAGAAGAGATCAAAAAAGAGAAAAAACAAAATACAGAGAATAAAATAAAAAAGCAATAAAATAAAAAATAAAATAAATAAAAGAGGAAAAAGCAACACAAAGAAAGAGTTCAGAGGAAAGAAATTTAAAAAAAATGAAAAAAAAAAAGAACTTTAAACCCTAAAAAAGCCAATGCTAGAAAAATTTAAAAAAAGAGTCAAAAAATTTACTGTATATCCTTGAATGAGTAGTTTCTTTCTAGGATCTGCACTCTTGTAATGCAGCAAGTCATAAACTTTTTCCTGCTAGCTTTACGGCCTGTTGGTTTGTGATGTACCCTGTCCCACTCCAGAGACCTCTCTGTTCATACATCCCAGACTGTGACACCTGTCCAAGCTGAGGAGTTTCCTTAACTTACTAGGTAGATAGAGAAAACGTCAGACCACTGGTTTATGCTCAATTTAGGCAGTCAGCAAGGAGTTCAAGTCGACTGCTGGACTTGAAACCAGAACTTTCAGATCCAACCACCCCTGAAAGCCACACTTGTCAGGCCCGGTATTTCATCTTGGAGGCTGGTATCCATGTCTTCCTAGACCTGAGCTTAAAATTTCTCGGGGAGGGTCTACTGTTATAGGTAACTAAACTCCTTCATGAGGCTCATTCAGCCTTCTCCCATCCAGTGGTGTCCTGTATGTTAAAATCCCTGACACTCTCGCCTTAATTTACAAGGTGCATTCCTTCAGTGACAACTGAGGTGAAATAGGTATTGGGAAGAAAGCTTTCTCCTAGTATTAATTTTCTCAATGCTTTCTCTTTTCAGTCTTTTCTTCCCCTATCATCATCATCTGTATCATCATCTGGACCTGTATATATACTCTATAAAAATCCCTTAATTTTTTGACATCTCTCCAGAAAACGTGGGCTATAATCTTGAAAGACACACTACTGAATGCCTTAATCTTCAATGATGAAATCCCTTCAAATTAAAATTCCTAAAGTCTAAAGTCCTAAAATATCAAAAATATAATTCTGGGGAAAATATCAAATATTTTAAAAAGACATTCATATTTCTAAAGGGTAATTGATTTGAAAAACAAAAAGCATGAACAGAATGCTTCATAGCCAACTTTACACAATGAAATAGGTGACAATATGCCAATTTTTAAAAGTACAAAATCTCAGCAATACTAATGATAGTTGTATAGGTATAACAGTTATTAGCAGACAATTTTTTTTAAAGAATAGGTCAGAAAGTGAAATGTATCACTATTGTTGGTAATGTGCACTTAGCTTCCCAGTCAGCAAAACTATGGTGGGAAGCAACCTAATGAGATTAATAAAAGCTGTGATGACATTAATAAAAACTCTGTGGGGTCCTAGTGCATATGCAAGTTGCCCAGAGAGCCAAGATCTTGAGACATTGTCTCTTTCACAAATGCAGATGTGTGGAAAGAACAATCTCTTTGTTTACTGAGGAAGTTTCAGTGGTTTCACATATATATACAAAGCTTACACACTAAGGGTTGTGTAGCCAAATTTATAAAGAAATGCATAAAAGAAATCAAAACTGTCCTTATATAAATTATGCCCTCAGTATTGGAAATGATATGGGTACAAAATACATACTATAAAGAGTTATAAAAAATGTCAATTTCAAATGGATGACATGGGCCAGGGATTTAGCACAGTGGTATAAGTGCCAGCACGGCAAGTGCAAGGTCATGAGTTTGATCCCCGGTACCAAAAAAAAAAAAAGGAAGACACAACTTTTAAAAAAGAAAAGAAGAAGAAGAAGAGGAAGAAAAGAAGAAGAAGAAGAAGAAGAAGAAGAAGAAGAAGAAGAAGAAGAAAAGAAGAAGAAGAAGAAGAAGAAGAAGAAGAAGAAGAAGAAGAAGAAGAAGAAGAAGAAGAAAATTTGATGAGAAAAAATGTATTACACCAAGATTATGGACAGTTACAGAAGTGGTCCATAAAAGCTCTCCAACTTGTAGTATTTTGACTTTGAGGTTTTCCCAGTCATCACCCATGATCTGGACTTTATATATCCCCTGGACTTACGGTGCTCAGAGGAGGTTATAGTCTCTTGAGCTAAAGTTTGAAGCCACAACATTGTGTGATTTTTATCTATAGCTAATGATTAAGAAAGCAAAGAAAGTAGACAAATTTGTGCTCTTTTGCTTTTCCAGTAGTACCCAGCAGCCTGTCTCTATGCTTGCTAATGCCCAATTCTCTGCCTAATAGCAATGGTCTTTTTAATATTTTCTCATGGTTTGATACACACTAGCATTCACATTCCCTATCAAAGTTTCCCAACTTCTGTGCCATGGCTCTTTGTTGTCTTGAGTGTGTGAAAGTCTATTCCACCCTAACCTGAAAACAAGAAATCATAAATCATGTTAAAGTAAAAGTGAATGCAATTTTTATTTATGTGAAGAATAGGTTTGCTAATCTGGAAACTTAGGCTCACTTAGAAACCCAACAAGCATTCCACCAAATAAGGACCAATTTTTGTCCTAATTCTTTTGTGGCATAGGGAATTGAACCCAGTTACATCCTCATTCTTTTTGATTTTTTTGTTTTGGTTCTTTTTGTGATTGTTTATTTTGAGGTAAGATCTTATTAACTTGATCAGGCAGGCTTGATCTTGTCATCTTCCAAATTCCGCCTTCCAGAGTGAGGACCGAGTTTTTACAGGGAAAAGGAAGGGGAAACAAGATGAGGTGAAATAAACTGTTTAGAGCAGTTTTGATTGGCCCTGCTAAGTAACAGATTGGTGCTGGTGGTCTGGTGTTACACTGAGCTATATGTGATTGGTTTGGACAGCCTTCTGGAAGCAGCTTAAAAGGGAAGGCCAGCAGTGGGTGTGGAGAGAGGTAGGGAATATTTATGTAGTTGGTTTTACATTTGTATGATTTTGGACAGTAGGGTCCATTCTTTATCACCAGAACCACTGCCAAGACTGTTACTTCCTGGGTGTGCTCATACCACATCACCTAATCAAAGCCATGTGTAGATCTACTTATGCTGCAGTCCAGTTCAGCCCTTAGTCTGTAAGAAACAGTACTGTTTCATGACTGGTGAGCCACGTGTATTTCTTCCAAGCTGTATGACTGATTTTTTAAACAATAAGTGTGACTAGAGGTCTTTGATTTTTTTTGCATTTTCCCATGAAGTAAGAGGTCTCAGAGAGAGAGGAAAAAAACCAGCAGTTCTAAGGGACTGATAAAGAACAATGACATGAGGGAGGCTCTGGGTCCAAGTGATTTGAGGTAAATGCAAGTATGAATCTGTACAAGTTACAAAAGGTTTCTTTACCTATGAATTTCCAGATGCCTTGTTTTGAATTCCCCTGGGTCTTCCCGGTAACTGTTTCCCAGATTAATCCAGGAAAACAAATTAAGTGTAGATAATGAAGAGAATTAAACACAACTGTAAAAATCAAAATAACTTTTTTCAAAATTATTATTAAGGGGCCGGGGGTTTAGCTCATTGGCCTAAGTGCCTGCTTGGCAAACGCAAGGCCGTGAGTTCAATCCCCCATACCCAAATAAAATAAATAAAATAAAATAAATTAAATATAAAATGGAGAATTCCTTAAAAATTATTATTAAAATAAATTTGGTAAGCATAAACCTTAATGCTATTTTGCTAGGCATATGTATATTTTTAAACAGTTGTATTATTTAGCTATGTGTTTTCTACTTGAATTTTTATATCAAAACTTCTGCTTTGAATGTTAAAAATATTTTTCTTAATTTTTTGAAGGAAAGTCTGAAAGATGTCAAATATGAGGACAAAGGCTTATCTCACCTGGCACTTCAGTTGGCAGACCAAATACTGTCAGCAGTCAAAGAATTTGGGTACCACCGTTACAAATTGATTATAAAAGTATTATTTATTCAAAAGACTGGTCAAGCAATAAATGTAAGTACTCCACTGATTCAGCACTTCTGATCTGATATTTATTGGGAAGACTCCAAAGCACTGCGTTCCTCAGGTGCTTCTGGAATGCAAGATCATTTTGCTAAATTTATTTTTATTTTACTGTAAGGTTATGTGAAAAACACTGACCTAGCAATAGCATTTTGCTGTTAATTTGTTAAATTGCAGAGTTATCCTGTTTCTTTTCATTTCAATTTTGACCTTTTAATGTTTTTAAATTAATCATTTAATCAGATTGAGTAGTAATGCATGTTTTGAGGAAAATGCAAAGAATTAAAAGATACTGGCCAGAGCCGGGAGTGGTGGCACAATCCTGTAATCCCAGCACTTGGGAAGCAGAGGCAGGAGAACGTTGCAAGTTTGAGGCCAGCCTGACCTGCACAGTGAGACCCTATCTCAAAAAGAAGAAGAAGAAGAAAGAAAGAAAGAAAGAAAGAAAGAAAGAAAGAAAGAAAGAAAGAAAGAAAGAACGATACTGGCCAGGAATTTCAAGAAGCTTTCATTTTAGCCAAGGAATAAAGCAGCCAATTTTAGAATTTAAGGAAATAGAATGATATGAATATGTTAAAACCTGGGTTTTGGAGTCAAATTGCACAGGTTAAGAGTGATGGCAGAAGTGTCTGTCATGTTGGCATGGTTTTTTCATCTATGAAATGGTAATGATGAAACCTACTTCCTGGAAGTATTGCAAGGTTTATATGACATTATGTGTATTAAAATTTTTAATATAGATGCCTACATAGAGCCTTCCATAAGGTTATTCTTGTTATTTTTAAAGAAAAAGATGATATCCCAGGCCATGTAATACCTAGGAAGTTGGCTGTGAATGTGTGGGAGCTGGAAAGAAAACTGTTGGAAAATGAGTTTACAGCAATCTGGGAGGCTGCATGGAGGAGGACCCTGAATGCTGAGCTGGACTGAGGGGACTGTGGGATCAGGAGGCAGCACAGAGCCAGTCCTGGCTCCCAGGGGAAGTTCTGCCACATATGATAAACACACTTAAATCACAGGAAAATTCTAGCTGGTGGCAGGTCCTCTAGAGGTAGGTGGTGTGGCAGAGTACCTGAGAGGTGTTTGCATTGCCGAGAGAAGGGAAGGCTGCTGGAGAGAACTTCAAGCAGAGCTAACTTCCAGGGCAAACCTCCAAGGCGGGGACAGATTTGTGCTCTTCGTAAGTGTAATTGTGCAGGATGGCATGATGTGGGGTCAGGGAACATGCTAGTCACTAGCACTGAAGAACACCACCCCAACCGTAGAATCTTAAAGTAACAGCCATGTCTCTCTCTGCCCACTGGTCTGGGGCAGCTGCCACCAGCTGACCCAACAGGGCCTGGTGGTGGGTGGAGGCCTCTCCCATGTCCAGTGACTGGTCCTGGCAGTGCGCCTAGGTTTCTCGCCATGTAAGCCATCATGCTCCAGCGGACAGAGTGGCCTTCAGTTCCACAGGAGTCTCAGCACAGCATTCTGTGAGGGAGAGAGCCAGACCTCTAACCATTCTACTTGGAAGCTGTACAAGGTTACACTCTGTTGGTCAGACCAAGTCAGGAGGCCAACTCGTATTCAAGGGTGAGGAAACAAAATCAGCATCTTGATAGGAGAGAGCCACAGATGTCCACCACACAGAACGAGGCTGTGATCAGACCAGGGGTGGCTTTGGATGTAAAGCAAAGGCATAAGAATTATGCATGATAGGCTGTTCCTGTCCTGACTGCCATTTCTTTGAAACAAAGTCCTGTGAGCTTTTGGCAGGGATTCTTGTAAGGATGGAAAGGATTTCTAACCGCAGTCAGTGACACAACAGAATAGTACTGCATGCAGAGCTGAGAGACCTGAAAAGAGAGACTTCTGTTCCTGCCTGGGGCATACTCTGTAGGGCCACTGTGATCTCCAGCAAGGGAGAAAGGAGACCCATCTAATTGTAATTATAGTGGTTCAATAAAATAAAGTTCCCATGGAGGTGGGAAAAATCAGCATTACCTATTTTCATCATTCTGTGAAGTCTTATAAAATATTTAATATTGTTGTACTCTTGAATGAAATATACTATTCATTTAAATACAGAACTAGTGGGCATCTTTTTAAAGCATTTATGAAAAGAAATGTATTTCAGTGGAAATGTAGGGTTTGATATTCATTTACAGCTGAGACTCAAACTGAAGGCCAAATTTAGAATTTGATACATTTTTGGCTTACTGGGACGTTTTCTTCTCTTATGCAGTGTTCTACTTGGGTTTGAGTTGTTTTCACTATGTTGAAAGAGAAAGAAGAATAAGAAATTTATCATGGGTTAGACTGCTATAAATCCATATCCCAGGGTGGTTTCCTCCAACCTTAATACTAGGTGTCAGCATTACTCCTGAGTCTCTTCAGGAAAGGGAAAGCTAGCTAAATTACTTATTAACTACAACTTTCTAAGATACAGATGTAATTTTTTTGAAAAATCAAATTAGTATGGATTTTAACATTCTTCATGTGTTCAATTGAAATTCGGTCTTTTAAAAATGTCTCTCACAGGTTGCCAGCAGATGGATTTGGGACGTTGCTTGGGACAACTGGGTAGAAGCGAAACATGAAACTGAATCTTACATGGCATTGGCCTTGGTATTTGCTGTCTACTGTGAATAGCTTGATACATATGCTAAACACTGTTTACTTGCTGGTTTTCTAAAAATAAATGTATACATCTATGAACCTCATGATTCTGATTAGCTATAGTCTTATCTCAAATTGAGGCTTTTTAATTGTATGAACAACAAATAAGCAAAAACTACATTTTCACATTTCTACTTTCCAGTTATATTTATGTTCTTGCTTTCTTGCTATGACAGAATGTCCGAGAAAATCAATTCGAGGAAGGAAAGGTTTATTTTGACTTACGGTTTTGGAGGTTTCAGTCTATGGGCTTTTGGTGGCAGACCAGAGCTGCTTACCTCACAGATCCAGGAGGGAGAGAGGAGGTAGGGATGGGTAAAGAATGTGAGAGAAGAAGGTGTGGAGATTCTTCACCTCCAGTGACCTACCTCCTTCAACTAGGGTCAAACCCTTAAAATTTTTACTATCTCCTCAAATCACCTCTCTTTTTTCCAGTATTTACCATATCTCTAGTTGGGGCTCATTCTGACCTCACGTCTGTTTCAAGAGTCCCTTTCTTCTGTTTATTCATATTCTACAGGTGCTAATATTTTGTTCTACAGCTACCAAGTTCTAGCATTGTATGAGATTTCAATTATACTGTAGTAAACAAAACAGAGTAGCCTTTGCCTGCACTGAGGTGCTGGTGTTAAGCACCCAACCTCTGTGAGTTATGCTAAATGGCTCAAAGGATAAAATGGGGATGAAAACTGATGGGATGGCTCTTATTTGCCCCAAGTCTCATTCTGTGCTTCACACATGTAACTGATATATCATCTGGGGAGCACAACTGATTACTATGTCACTCTGCCTTAGTGCTTCTTGACTGCCTTTTGAGTGAACATACGCTCTTTTGCCTAAAAGGTCTAGATTCTCCAGTGTGACTCGGCCCTGTTCTGAAGCTGTGGATGTTGCAGCTTGTGTCTGGATGTCCCCCCAAAGCCTTATGTAGTTACAGGTGGGGCTTTTTCAGAAGAGGCTGGATCTAGAGTGTGTGACACTGGATTGATTCATGGTGCAGTGCTAGGATCAAGGGCACTAGGGTAGAGGGTATGAGTGCCACCTGCCCTAAGGGTGGGGAGCCCCCATAAGACATAAGGGACAGGAAGAGATGTGGTGATCCTTTGTTACCTTCTGCGCTCTATGAACTATTTCTCTTCTGTGATACCTGTCTGCCATGCCACTCTGACTTGGACCCAGCCAATTATGGACTGAAACCTTTACAAACTGAGAGCTAAATAAAACTTTCCTTCCTTAACTTGTGGGTGTTGAGTATTTTTTCTCAGCAATGAGAAAAATAACAAACAGTGGATTCTGGGAATTGTAAACATTATAAACCTTAACAGTACTTCTCAGCGCTAACCCCATTTTTCTCTCACTTCCAGTCCACATTGGGTAGACACCCTCCTTTGTACTCTGGGGATACCTTGGGCACATTTCTATTTGTTATCTTCCTCTATCACAAAGAAATTCTTCCAATCGCTTCTACCCCTAAATACTGTATTGAGGCTTATTACAAAAAGACCTCCTCCATGCTATCCTGATCCACTCCACCTTGCAGCACTTCCTTGCCCTGAATCTGCCAGGCCATCATAGTAAATATTCAGAACTCTAGGGTCTGAATCAGTTATCCACTATCCTGGACTGGAGCAGTGAAGACCGATCACATCAAATGTCATGAAACTGTTTTATCACTCAGTACAAGAAATTCTCCCTGCTTTTCATAGCGAGTTACTGAACTCCTGGAAACTATGGACTTATGCATAGTAGCCAAACACTACCACTGAGCTATATCCCAGCCCCTTGAGCTTTTATGTCTAGCCATATGTCCAGGAATACTCTGAGTTCTTAACAGCAACCTGCCTCATCCTGAGGAAGAGTCTGACTGCAGACTCTTAAAAGTGAGCTGCTTTTCCTCACAGTCCTTCTACCCCAGACCCTGGAGCTACAGTGGACCTCTTCAAGTTTATACAGTTCTTCACCTGTTTCTATGGCTTTTAGTCCCTCGCTGATTCCTTCTCACTGTTAAGGAACTGAGCTACTGGAACATACTCCTCCTCTCTGCCCAGCTCCTGCCATCACTCTGTAACTTCAGGGTCCACACAGAAAATCCAACAAGGCAGTCCTTGTTCATAGTTTAATATGCAAAAATTTCAGTTACCATAGTTTTATTAATAACACCAGTCTAGCAGCATGAATGTCAGTTATGAGTGTGTAACCCTGAGTAACTTTATAAAATACAAACTTCATGGCTAGTTCTCAGTCCACAAATTCCTTTTTTTTTTTTTTTTTGGTACCGGGGATGGAACTTGTGACCACTGGCTCCCAAGACAGGCACTTGTGCCGCTGAGCTAAATGCCCGGCCCTGTCCACAAATTCTTGTACCAGAGGGGCACTGTCTTAGGTGATGCTACTTTAATAAATGCCATTGCCTGGGTGGCTTAACATCTATTTCTTTTTTTTTTAATTTTATTTAAAAAAGAGAAAAGTCAGAAAAGAAGAACTAAAAGCAAAAAGCATAAACAACAATGGTAAACTCAAAACAGTAACAATATAAGTTTTCAAAACAGAATGAAAGAAATTTAGCATTGGTTGTTATATTGCATATTGTTCTCTCTTTTTTTCAAAGATAGAAAAGAGAATTAAACAAAATAGAAAAACAGAAAAGAAGGGTAGAACAATGCCAAATTAAAAAAAATTATCATCATAGAATCGCTAGTTGATACATTACTCATTGTCGTCCTAAAGAATAGTTGCCAAAGTCACAAAATTAGAGCATAAATAGTGGCCAGACACTCAAACACTGACAGTGCAAATCCTTCTGTTCAATGTTCCAACAGAAGTTCAGTAATATGGCCATCTATCTTATACACTATACATATTGTTATACTCTTTAGAACACTTTCCTTCCCTTTCGCTTTCACAGTATCTATTATACCTTTTGGGTCCCATTATTCTGTCAGTTTTTATTATTTTTTACACTAGAGAGACAATGTGATATTTACTCATGTGAGTCTTGTTCACTTAACATCTACTTTCTTAAAGACTGCAGGCTGGAAACTGACAGCAGGGTGCTAGGATGGTAGCAGTGTTCATGACAGGTTCCCCTCTTGGTTATGTTCTCACATGGCCTTTCCTTGGGTTCATGAAGAAAGAAAAGGAGAGAACGGGAGATCCTGTGGTGTCTCTTCCTCTTTTTATAAGGATATTAATTCCCGTCATGGAAGCCCCAGCCTCAGACCTTAGATAAACCTACTTACCGCCCATAAAGCTCACTTCCAAGCCCCACATACTGGGGATTACTGTTTAACATATGCATATAAATTAGAATATATGAATCTATTATGAATATATGAACATGAGGGGGCACATACGTTCAGTACAGAGCGAACATCATGGTCCTTCTTTCAAAGTCTGCTCATCACTGGTCACACCTACTTATTAGTATGTTCTTTAGCTTTAAGAATAGGAAAACACGCAGTTATATTGTCTCCTTTCTCCATGATAAAGTCACATGATATTTTACAAAAAATAGATTATTGAAAAAGGGATTTGTCTGGGAGTCTGAGGTAGGAAGGTGACAAGTTTGAGCCTAGCCTGGGCAATTTAGCTAAAAATAAAAGATGGGCTGGGGAATGTTACTCAGTGCAGAGCCCCTGGGTTTAATCCCTACTCAAAAAAGGGGGGGGGGATTTAGCTCAGTGGCTTCAGCGCCTGCCTGGAAAGCGTGAGGTCATGAGTTCAATCCCTGGTACCAAAAAAAAAAAAAAAAAAAGAAAAAAAAGGAAAAAGGAAAAAAAATTGGGTAAGAAACATGAAAGCACAAATAGATGCAAATAATGCTAGAAGTGAAACTGATGTGATTAGCAAATTTAAAAATGATCATAGCAAAGCAAAGCAGAGAGGATGAGGCCTATAGGTCTAAAGGAAAGGCTCAGTACTGTAGGAGTCACAGAGAAAAAGTCCAGTAAGTAGAATTTAAATTGCTCTAGGAATGGAAAACTGATGATGGCTAAAATACAGATATTTCCCTACTTTGGACTTAAGACTGTAATAAATAAACAAGTCTCAATCTATTGGCTAGCATTCCGGCCAGTGTTCAAAGGACTGGCCATGCTGAAAGAACTCAGGAACTACAAAGAGCTTAACCTTCACTGCCAGCACCCTTAGGTTCCTCCTTTTAGAAGTCAACATGAGTGGATTACCAGGTGAAAACCTTAGTATAGTCTAGGGTGCTGCCCCCAGATTCCACAGGTTAACTTAAAAGGATGAAGATCCATAGGAAGAGATCTTGATAAGCACTTTCACATTACAGAAATTCTTGGTATCCCCAACATTGAAATGAGAAAGAAAAAATGCTAGTAGCTAATTCAAGTTTAGGAGTTTGAGAATTTATCAAGGCAGAAGAGGTGAATTACCAGTCAAGAAGGCAAGCACAATTCAAATTACTATTCATAAGCTGTTTAAAAAAGAATAAAGCACCCATTTTCCACATTTTTCATGCTTTGCAGTGCACAAAGTAAATACTAGCTTTGAAGTGGATAAAATATATTTTGAAATTTAAAAGTAGCAGTATGGGTTTTAAAGTTTTGGCAAAAATTCTTAAAATATCACAGAACAATTACATGCCTTTCTCTGATTATTATCGCTTTGCATGATTTCAGTTCTCACGGTCATTTTTAGTCCTGTGCAACCATGCAAACTAAGGGTGGCCAGTGCTTGAGCTCCCAGATTCCCTGTCCAAGTGTTAGCCAGTGACCTCCTCCCTGAGCCCACCTCCGTTCACCTTCTAACTTACAGTTCAGAACCCTATCATGGCCTTTGAGATCGTGATTTCAGGCAATTTACTCTCGCGATCATTTCCGGTCCTTCCAGCTCACCAGGGCTCTGAGGCGTTACTGAATTCTCCAGCCCAGTAGGAGTAGCGCACACTCCCAGGCGAGCCCTCGGGTACCACTCAGACCCTGGCTCCTTTCCCTGTGCGGTTCTTCCCTGCTCTGTCTCCTGGTCACAGCGCACTAAAGAGCTTTGCTCAGCCATGCCCTCCTGCTGCGATGTTCCTGCCTGGCCGCAAACTGACCATAAACTGAATTCCAGCAAAATGGGAGCTAAATTAAACTTCTCTTTTGTGTCAGGTATTACGTTCAGCAACAGGAAAGTTAACTGATACTTGTACACATTTCTCCATCTTACTCGACTTCTAAAGCGACATAGCTGGCCAGTCCCTTTTTCTGAAACGCTCCCAAGGTACCCAATACTTGACACTGGTCTCCGCCATCCCACTTCTGTAAGTCAAGTACTTCTGTACCTCTGCACTTGGCCCTTTCTTTCACCTGTATCTACATGTTCTAAGTCTTATTCATGCTTGCTGTTTTTTTCCCCTTTACCACTGCCCAGGTCCTCAGGGCTTAACTAAGTAAACAGTAGGTCTTGTCATAGAATATTTTTGGAACAGTGTAATGGACATTATTATTGTCCTACAAATGTGGCCAGAGAGGTTAAATAATGAACCTGTGATTACACGCTAAGGACCAAAACTAAGATTCCAACCGTACCCATCCCTTAGGTCACACTGACTGCAATTTTATCCCTAACTCCTAGAACCTGCCTTGATTTCGTTAATTCTTAAGACAAATTAGAATGATTGGTGTTCCTGAATATGCCTATTTTCCCAGTTCCAAGGTTTTTTCTTTGGATTTGAAACCTGATTTCCATTTCTAATTGAACTATCCTTGCATCTGTTCTTTTATGACATCTTTCCAATTCCGTGTCAGCCTTGCTATCTTAATTTTTCTGGTTGCAAGCACATTTTCTCCCATCTAAACTGCTTTTAAGTACAATTATATACGGGTGATTTTCTAGCTCTACGCTGCCTGCTTGCAACGCACTTCCGGGGCTGCCTTACCCAGTGCACCACTCCATTCTTCTCTGCTGACTTGTAATGAAACGTTTTAAACTGCATTTCATTTACAGGCAGAATACCCAGAAAAGAGGAGCATCAAGTGCTTTCTTTGTTAACATTACACTCCATGCAGTGGCGAGGAGCCGGTGGACGTCTTTTCCTCCTGGCGGGCCTGGGGCGGAGGGAGAAGTCCTGCAAGCTGGCACCCAACAGCTCCTTCCCACCTCTGTGCCTTTTCCAAGGATCCCGGGAACCGGAGCAGGTCTGGCAAGGCGCAGCAGCGGCAGTGACGGCCAGGACCTGGTGACCGCAGGTGAAGAGGGCTGGCAGTTCAGGGCTCCGGGTCCCCTCATCTCAGCCTTGTGGCCGTGACCTGCCACGGCAGGTGACTAAGCAGGATTCCTCCGCAGTGAGAACCGCACGGGGGAGGGAGGTCACTGATGCACCTACACTGTCCCCTACCGGCCTCCACGATCTCCGCTTTGCACCAGCCGGGGCTGCAGTTGGGTCCCCACGCGGCCGTGGGAGCAGAGACGCCGCCCCCACGCGGGCTGGGGGGGGGGTCTGGCTCAGGCCTGCAGCGTAGGAACAAA
>PVLA01012615.1:0-42971 GCA_004027455.1 Hydrochoerus hydrochaeris | reverse complement strand
CTCCTTCTCCTCCTCCTTCTCCTTCTCCTTCTCCTTCTCCTTCTCCTTCTCCTTCTCCTTCTCCTTCTCCTTCTCCTTCTTCTTCTTCTTCTTCTTCTTCTTCTTCTTCTTCTTCTTCTTCTTCTTCTTCTTCTTCTTCTTCTTTCTCCTCTTCCTCTTCCTCCTCCTCCTCCTCCTCCTCCTCTTTCTTTTTAGTACTGGGGATCAAAGTCATGACCTCATGCTTGGACACCTTCATTTTAAACAGTTCTTTCTTCTTGGCAGAACAAAATGAACTGCTTATAGTTTCATACATTTTAAGACCCCTTTCCTTCCCCTACCTACTCTTCTGCATTTTAAAGAAATCCTAATACATTTCTTTATTAAATAATTAGAAAAGTTATTAAAAATGTAGATCAGACCTCCTTAATGTGTTTCTTGGAGTGCCAATTCTGAAAGTTAACTTTAAGATGAAAGTTTACAATCTAAGATTGGGATTCTTCAATTTCTACATTTCCCCCTTGAAGGATCATAATGGATGTAAAGCCTCTGAAACCTGTAACAAAGAAAACATGTTAATAAAACATGGTCAACCCAATATTTCACAAATTTACTTTATCATTAATACTTTAGTTTTGTTTCCCATAAAAGGAACCCTAAAACAAAGACTTGAATGTAGTTGTTTTATCAAGAAAAGATTTTAGAAAACAGAAGTGAAGAAATAGGAAAAATAATCAGGATTAGGAGAATGTCAAAGTATATTAGTTAACTAATGACTGCTTTGTGCAGCCAGCCATAGTTCCATCTTGTTGGAGACCCCTTAGAGATCTATGTAGAAAGCATCATAGAACCGTCTTACTAGAGAATAGAAAGAAAGAGATATCTACTTATAGTCTCTTATGACTTAAGAGTTGCCCTGAGTGTCTTAAACTTCTGTATTCCTGAGTTTATCATGGAAAGAGAGAAAACAGGGCACATTCTGAATGAGAGACACATAGAAAAATGTTGTGGAATTGTGCTTAGCAGCAGTTCTGATGTTAGGACAACTGAAGGTATGCAGTGTGGTTCTCACAAACCCATTGAAATGGTCACAAAGAAATAGACTGGATCTTAAAGAGACCTTGGAAGAGATTTTCCCAGGATATACCTAACCTGCAATGGACTTCAAATGAAGAAGAGATCAGCATTTGTGTGTTAATCTATTAGAACTTAAGGCTGTTTTTATCAAAGATAAGTTTATCTTACCCTGAGTAATGTGACAATATTAGAGAACTCAGTCACAGATAAGCTAAAGTCACCATGATCTAGGATATTTCTTACACAGAATGTTTGATACAGGTCAGCTTGTGTTATAGTGGAAGCAAAGGAGAGGTCAAAGAAAGACTGAACTGCTGTCTTTGCTTCTTAGCGTAACTAACATAGAATTAGAAAGACAAATGAACAAGGGGTCAGGTTAGTGACCTTAGCACAGTGTGAATATGCTAACCAGTCAAAAGGAGAGTGTTCGGGTTTTAGGAAGCAGATACACATCAAACTCTTTCTGAAAAGTGAAAGCAGTCTGAGTGCAATGTAAATGGTGCTCACTGAAGGTGGGCACTGTGCCGTGTATGTGGGCGGCCGTACTGTAAGCCCTAAAGAACATGAAGATAGCAGGGTCTCGGGTAAGAGCTCTAGGCTATCTATATGCTGACTTCTTATACAAAAAGAAAATACTCTTTTTGAGTCAATGTTTTTTCTTTTTTTCATTACCTGTAGCTGAGCTTATAATCATGTGATCTATGCTCCAGTGCTCCTATTCTCCAATGGCCGTAGAATATTGTTTTATGTCATTACCCAAGGCATAGACAAAAGAAACAACTCAGTTTTGCTTGGAAGATCTCCCCCTCTCTAATTCCCAATGAGTTGGATAGGACGGATGCAGAAATAGAAACTTATAGTTGCAGACTTTTTTTATTTAAGCAAGGTAATAAATGATTAAAACAACTTTATTCATTGGTTGCTATTTCAGTGCCAGATGCTGAGCTTTACATGAATTATCTCAAGTAGTCTTCACAACTATGCTATGATGTATGAGTTTCTATACTTATGCAACAATTATTTATGAATTATTAGAATTATTCTATATCCTTGGACATAACACAGATACTTTCCACCCCTGGAGTTATGTTCTTCTGACAGAGCCAATAAATATCAAATAAGATAAAAATTCATGACTATGAGCAAATCTCTGAAAATTATTAAAACATCTGATGTAATAAAGATAAAGATAGTGCTGACTTTTAGATCAGGTCACTGGGGGAAGACCTTTCTGCAAAGTTTCCACATGCAATAAAATCCGAACGACAAGAATGTGACAACAATGTGAAAATTTCAGAAGGAAATCGTAGCTAGTGCAGCATCATGGTGGGTTAAAAGAATATTAGAAAAAGCCAGTATGTTGGGGTAAGGAGGACAGAAGGAGACGGGGCTGTGGGTTAGGTGCTGGCAGGAGCTCCGAGAGGAAGGACTGTAAGGCAAGGTCCGAAGTTTCACAGTATCCCCAGTGCAAAGGAGAGATCTTAAGCGAGGGAGTTGCTATGAGCTCTTTCCTGTGCTACACTATCCATCTACTGATGTTTAGTGAATAGATTATATGGGGAAAGGATGGAAGTAGAGAAATGGTTTAGGGAGCTTTGTAGTTGCTCAGAGGATAAAAAAACTTCGCTTAGATATAATGACAAGAAAGACAGAAAATTGGAGATAAATTTGGACTACATTTTGGAGGAAGAGTTTTCAGAGCTTACTCAGGGATTGGCTATAGAATGTGAGAGAAGGGAATTAAAGATTAATCTTAGTGTTTTTAAAAGAAATATATATATATTTCCATATCTATATGGAAATTCACATCCATACAAGGAAAAGATTATACATCAGGGGATATTATATGTGAGAAAAATTTTATAGTTTGCCAAAGCTCTCCATTGACACATAACCTTTTCTTTGTCATGTGTTTATTTACCGATTCAACCAATATATGTCAAGTACAGTAGAAATAGGAACGATGAAGACAGAGATGGTCCTTCATGGAATTCACGCTGTAGAGAAGAAACAAATCAGTACATACATATGCTCAGACACAGAAAATACTTTGTTGCATTATGAAACTGGCTACAAGAATCTGAAATTCAAACTTAGTGCTTACACATCAAAGCCCTTATATACCTATATCGGTTGTCTGAATTTTTCAGGGTCTACAGGAGGAATCCAGAAGTCAGGACTGAACAGACCTCCCTTCCATCCCCCTTAGCCCACCTCCTTCCTTGCCTGGGTTCTTGTCAGTCACAGGCACCACTGAATTCTTTTTTGTTTTTCACTCTTCTGCTTCATAGCCCATTGGTCACCTTGGGAGAGTTGACAAATACTTATGAAATATCTACCATGTACCGAGATAATCACTAAAGAAGCAATGATAATAGACCCTTCCTTTCTCAGGAGCCCACAGGTGAGTTAGGAAATAGAATCATACACCACCATTTAAATGCAGCATCATTTAGTGTCATGAGAGAGAGAAGCAGAGGGCACCTTGGGTCACACCACAGAATACTTTTAGAATTGGAACAGTCCCCTGGAAAAGCTCTCTTAGAGCAAGAGATGGAAGAGAGAAGGGTTTTATCAGACAAAAGTAGAGATAGAATTATAAGGCAGGCAGACAAAATCATGTGGGATTTAGATAGCTCTATAAATTCTTGGGGTGCTGATGTGCTTGGATCATAAAGGGAAGTGAGGTGGATTTGAAGAGGGCTCCTAGTGTGGCCCCAAGTGAAAGTTATCAAGCCTCTTTGTCCAGTAATCTTGCCTCCTCCCTCTTTCCTCTCTCCTTGTCTTTTTCTGAGAAAGAGAGAGAGGGAGAGGGAGAGAGAGAGAGAGAGAGAGGGAGAGAGAGAGCGAGAGAGGGAGAGAGAGAATCCAGACTGAAAGCTGCATTTGAAAGACTTGGCTTGCTGGTTTTCTTCCCATCTTACATTGTGGATACTTGTTTTATTCTGAACATGGATCTTCTTAGTTTAAAAGAACTCTTAGTATTTTCATATGAAATTCTTTCTGTCCCTCCTCCGGGCTGTTGTTTCTTTAACTAAAAGGAAGCCTGCCAGGGGGAACATGTCAGGAACTTGACAGCTTCTACTGTCTAGGTATATTTTAAAAAACACGAAAAGATCTCAAACCATGGAGGGACATTTCCCTGTTCCTTGTGTTTCCTGCTCCGGGGTCTGCTGCCAAAGTTCTGCTCTCACTGACAAGTTTCAGAACTTCCTTATGGGGTTACAGAAGCATACATTGAAAACTCTCCTGGATTAACTTCTATCATGTAGGGAAAATTCAATTTAATTCTTCTTTTGTTTGTACTCATCTCTTTAGATCTCCAAGACAGGCACACACACACACACACACACACACACGCGAGCGTGCACACACATTCCCAATGCTTTTTTTTTTTTTTTCAGAAAGGTGAATTCCTACAGGATCTATTGATGACAGCATGAGATACAGAATTCTGGTCTGTAAGGGCTTGAATTCTAATATGAGGGAGAACCCTGCTTGCCTTTGGTCCTACTGAAAGAAGCAGTTCACGGGAATGCCCTGCAGATACCTATGTTCATGTTTGATTTTGTCTTTTACCCCATTTTTGTATATTTCTCGAACAGGTAAAAAAATTATATAGTCCTCTTTTCATTCCATGATAAATTTTAAAGATAAATCCTTTTCATCCCCAAAATGACCAATAAGAATTTTAAAAATTCAACAATGGAAAACTTTATAAATTACTAAGAGGAGAAGTAAAAAGATAAGGGAAGAGAAGGGAAAGAAAGGGAAGGGAAGGGAAGGGAAGGGAAGGGAAGGGAAAGGAAACAGAGGGGAAAAAAGGGGATGGGAGGGGAGGGGAGTGGAGGGGAAGGGAAAGTAAGGGAAGGAGAGAAGAGGAGAGGAGAGGAGAAAGAAGAAGAGGAGGGGAGGGAAAAGGAAGAGAGAAAGGAGATAAAAGACTAAAGGAAAAGACACTATACAAATGCACCTTCCACAAGATTACATAGGATTGCATGAAAACCAGGTTTTAAATTTGGCTTTAAATTGTCCAGAAACAATGTCTGGAAATACACACTTTCAAATCAATGTTATCTGCACAAAACCAAAGATTTCTCCCTAGAAGGAATCAGTTTCTCTATTGCTTTGCTCCAGTGGGATTTTTTTCTTTCTAGTAGTACTAGATTCTGAGTTAAACTCAGTCTCCATTATTAGATTCCCACAATCCCTGGACTTTCTGCTGTTTTGGTTCCTGCCTCTGTAAAATGCAGGAATTGGACTGAATCATACTGGAAGTTTCATTCCAGTTCTAATAGGCAAAGACTTCATAAATAATCTACTAGTTTCTGCCAAACATCTATTCAAAACCTTCACCCAGGCTTTGATATACTTCCTTTAAGATTTCACCTGCCTCCTTGAGTGCTTCTCAGTCTTCCTGAGTCAGAATCACCTTGAGAGGCAGATAGGAAGGTAAGGGTGGTGCAGCCTCTCAGACTGGAATCAGATTGAATAAACACTGATGTCAGGACACATTTAACTGTGGGTAATCACAGTCTTGACATAACCCCAATCACTGTGGTTCCAGATGTTGACATCCTGGAAGGTGAAAGTCCCTGATGTCCACAATTCCTAAAAATCACAATCCCAAAAGTTGAAATCTGAAAATCTGAATTCTTAAAAGCCCTAATTGCAATTGGAGAAAATATATAGAAAAGGATAGAAACAGCAATCCTGGGGAAAGGGTCAGTGCATTGCTAGTTCTACATAGGGCAGTCATATCATGCAAGGTGGAAGGAATCCCAGAAAACTGGCATTATTATTTTTGGCCAAACTTATTATTTTGGGGGGTATATCTGTGATGATGTTTCCTGTGGTGATAAGGGTGTAAGTCTAAGTAGAGGAGAAGGAGAAGATCCTCTTTTACTGTTGGGGGCACCATCCAATCAGTCAGAGAGGACACACACACTAAAGGTCAAGAAGTCTCTCCTAGGAGCTGGTACAGTTTTCTACTGCTGCTGTGGATATCAGAACTTCAGACTCACTGGCCTGCATATGTCCCAGGCTGCACAGGCATTGATAACTCATTGTGGGTCTTGGCTGATTTCACCAAAAGACAAATTGTCTGTCCCAACATTTCAGATAACTACAGTTATGAAATACAGCAGGTAATACCAACCATAGTAATGCGCATTTACACATTTTGCTTTTTGACCTATTTACTGATATGGTTCACTGGCTCCTAACTGTTTATATCTATGCAACTGCTGATCTGTTAGTATATCTGAGAACTTAGGCTTGCAAAAAATGTATATTACTGGGCTCACTTAACATACATACTGATACTGAAATGATACAGACAGGATTGACATAACCACTGTTCGAGGATGGCATATATATTTGTGAAGTGTTCTGTATTTTTGAAATAAGTCAGAATCAGGAAGACAAGTATCCATGTTTTCTCTAATTTGTAAAATTGAAGAAAGAAAAAAATGACATGTATTAAACAGTTTTCTTGTTGCTGAGAAAATTATCCAACACTCACAATTTAAAGGAGAAAAGGTTTATTAGGTTCATGGTTTCAAAGGATTCAGTCCATTGTTACTTGGCTCTAAGGTAGAAACATCATCTCAGAGAGGCATTACCTAAAAAGGCACTTAGTTCATGGCAGCTGGGAAGCAGAATATGGGAGCATGCTAGAGAGTAAAGGGCAAGGGCCAGATGTAGTCATTAAGGTCATGTTTTCATGACTCTCCTAGACTCACTCAGACAAGGGCTTTACTAATTTCCTAGATGGCTCCCAGCCAATCAGGTTGGCCATTAAGCTTAACCTTCACAACATGAAAGTAGAAGGGAGACTATTAGACCAGACAAAGGGATGGGGAGAGGGAAAGCTAAGGGAAGGTAATACAGAAGATAGAGGATCAAGGTATATTACAGATTGCTGAAAGTGTCCCACTGTAGCCCAACATGTGGTATATTTAAATGCACTAACAAAAAATACATTGGCCAAAATACATTGACCAAGATTTTTAAAGCTTACATTATTATAAACTATTTTATTGTAAAAGTGGACTTTGAAGTTTTTTTTTATATCCCTCAAGTAAATCTCCTTTTAAAAATGAAGTCTATTGAAGAATTTTTAAAATTGCTTTGTCCAGAATTACATTTTAGGGATTTTGTTCTTTCTGTATTTGAGACTGAAGGGATTTTGATTTTTCAGGATTTCAACTCTGGAATTATTCAGTTCAGGATTATGCCTTTCAGGATTATGGCCCAGTCCTGTACTAAGCAAGGTGCCAGTTGACTGACACACTCTTGGTGATTCTGATGTTCCCACAGGTAACACTTTGTATTGATTTTCTTTTACTTATGTGACAATTTATCATAAACAGAGAGGCTTAACAATACAGATTGATCATGTTCACAGCTCTGGAGGTGTGGAAGTCTTTTGTTAGGCTAAAATTAAAGTTTTGGGAGAGCCTTCCTTGTCTGTGATCCAGCACTGCTCCCGCCCCTTTCCTTTGTCATACCCCCTTCTCTGATTCTTAATTCTCAGGCACCCATATTGAAGGTCCCTTGTCATCGTATCAGGTGCTCTAGGATAATCCAAGATAATTTTCCCTCTCAAGGTCCTTAAATCAGTCACACCTGCAAAGTCCCTGTCATGTAAAGTGACAATTGGTACTGAATGTGGACATCTTTGGAGGCCATTACTCAGCCTGTATCACCAGCCCGTTTGGTTTTGTTAGTGCTTGTGTTAGGGTCTCAGAATTTCTCTTTGTGATATTTTTGTAAAACCTAGTGAACTGGCTCTAGAAAATGTCAGTGAAACTTTTGCTACACTCATTCTATATATCACCAGATAATAGGGGATCACATGCAAACCTGCCCCTTAGAACTCTCCATTTGTGAAATTGTGCTATTTTCAAAGCATAGAATAATACACTGGTGGTGAACCTTTTAGAATTATCAGTGATAAAAATAGACTGCTAAGGCATGCATGCATGATTCACTACCACTGGACTAGTGTCTGTTCAGATAAGATGGGTTAGGAGCCAGATTGATCTAATTTGCACCCTATTTTTGTCACTTGTAGGCTATATTAAGTTTGGCATGTTATTTAATATCCCATATTTCAGTTACCTCACCTTCAAAGTGGGTTCTCACAATTATTAACCAAAAATTAACACTAGACCATACTCCTTTACTTGGTTCTTCTGACTCCTGGGCCTGTGCTTTGCTTGGTATGTGTCTCTCTTGAGCCTAAATTCCACCAAACCATGAAAATTAAATTGTTGGCTATTTAGGACTCTCTATTCTTTTTCTCAAGCAGTTGTAGCTAAGTTTCGTGGCTTGCTAGGTGACATTGTGCAGAAGGAGACAGTGTTTGATTTTTCTGCTAGTAGCAGTCTGTGCCACCTCCTCCTAGAAATTGCTTATACCAGCTCATGAAAGCAGGGCCACTGAAGATTCAGTCACACTTAGCATTGTACAGAAAATATGCTTTCTTGAACATAGGAAATATTTGTTTTCTCTTTCTCAGAGCTCAGGGAACATGAAAGGAAAGAAGCCTAAGGCACTCACCACTGTCAATATACTTCTACTCTCTGGACCTTGCTGGTCACCCAGAACCCTGATACTCTTGATGCAGCTACCTCAGAAGAACCTCCATCTCTGTTTCTCCTCTGTTACCTCTAGATGGTATGGTATGGGGCATTCCAGATCCTTGTCTTTTTAAAAATGTTATTTTTGAGAGATAAGTCAAAATTGTATACATTTATGTAATATGATATTTGATATTCAATATGATATTTGAATAGATATATACAATATGATATGATTAAATTAAGCTAAACATAGATTACCTTGCATTGGGGGGAGGGGCATTACTGGGAACTGAACCCAGGGTTTTTGTATTAAGCTACATCCTGAGTCTTCTTTTTAAAATATTGAGCCAGGGTCTTGCTAAGTCACTAAGTTGCTCAGGGTGGGCTCAAACTCGTGATTCTCCTGCTTCAGCCTCCCACAGTACTGGAATTATAGGCATGGACCACAAAGTCTGTCTGAGATGTGCCCTTTCCATCATGCCATATTGTGCATCCTCTGGAGTAAACCATGTAAGATTCCCATCCCAGTTGCTGAGGAAGCATTATTGGCAGACCCAAATAAGAGGCTAATAATGATCCCAGGGAGCCATCAGGATTAGACCCCCTGATGCCATAGCGATTCCTTTGCTACAACAAGAGTGATATGCATGGCCAGCCCCTGTGCAGCATTCCTTGGCAGCAGAAACTCAGAAGGCATTGCAGACAGGATGAAACATTTATGTTTAATTGCTTAGGGAGGGTCAGAGACAACTTTCTGTTCAGCTTTGTCAAACTAATTAGTTGGAGAAGAATGTACTCAGCCCATGAACAAGAGCCTTTTTTTCTATAGGTAATTAGTACCAACCCCAATCTTATTCATTTGAATGTACACCCCATCACAGAGTTGGAAAGACACCAAACAGTTGGAGAGACACCAAACTTGAAACTGAACAACTGCTTTCATTAATCCTCGAACTTTTGCAATTAAAGCCTCATCTTCCTTTCTGCAAAGTTTCTCCTCTTTACATATTCCTGAGCATTTGTTTTCAAACGTTTAGCAGTGGCGGTGTCAGATCGGAGACCCGTTCCTGCCGTTTCCACCATGGCCTCCTGTCTTTCCCCAATCTCACATCTCACATGCCATTTCCTAAATGATGGTTTATTTGTCTCTAAACTTCACCAGTCTACAAATATGTGAGACCTGGTGCATGTCCACCACCATGTCTTCAGCACCTTGCACCATTCTTGCGTGTGGATGGTGTTGAGTAAATCACTGCTGAATGAATCAATAAAAGAATGCATTTTTCTCCTGAAGGGAAAGGTAGAAAGCCAGAAGTCATTGCTGGAATGAACAGATAGGCAAATAACACTGAGAATGGAAACTGTCTTCTCCCAAGTTTTCTGTAAAACTGAACATCAAATTTGAAGTGAAAGTGCACCACAGTATGGAAGGTCTCTAATTATATCTACATGGATTAAGTAATCAGGGTCAATATTTATCAAACACACATAACACGTGCCACAGTGTGATGCAACATTCCACATGCATAGTGCTCCTTATCTTGAACTTGAGTGGGGTGTCTCAGCTGACCACTTCAGTCCTTCCTCCACACCTTTTCCATCCTGCGTTAATGTTAGGAAGCTAACCAATACAAACAGAATGGGTTCAACTAGTGAGAGGCACCAGTGGAAGTCAGAGGGAGAGGAGAGAGCAGGGTCAGGGTGTTTGATCAGCTGGTTAATTCCCTGCTGCAGACCATAGTTTCTGTTTTCTGGCTTCCCCATACAGTTGCCTTCTATGGGCACCAGACTTCCCTTGCAGGCATAGCAGTTGTTATTACCTGTCTTCTGTGGCTACTCTTGAGATGTTCACTCTGCCTTCTAGGTTTCCTTAAGCCCTGTCCACACTCTGCCCATGACAAATTTCATAAAACAGGTCACTAATAACTGTATTTTAAAGGGAAGAAGTTAAGTCTCAAAGAGGTAAAGAGACATTCAAGGGCTGCAGAGTTAATAGGAACAGATCTCCAAATCTAAGTTCTTTTATCTTCTATCTATCTATCTATCTATCTATCTATCTATCTATCTATCATCTATCTATCCTGGGCTTGAGATATGTAATACACAGAAAAACTAACTGGCAGTATATCGGGGTGGGGAAGGAGCAGAATTCTCATTTCAGACTCCACTTGCACAGATGGGCACTCAGAGTTTGGCTCTGAGGGCTGGTGGTGGTTCACTGAGAGTTCAATCCCCATCATACACACGTGTGAGTGAATAAGTGGCATGATCTTTGGTTCTTGCAAGTGCCTAATGCAGGCTTGCAGATGCATGGGGGTGTGATCAAGAGAGCGTTAAGTGGATTTCACTCTTGGAGATAGCCTATAAATATGTATGCTGGATATCATGGATCATTTAGGGCTGAATTGGGTTGCATTTAGGGTTGCATTTTTTTTTTTTCATTTTTAAGGACTGTTTGACTGATTCAATGATTTTGGCAAACATCCCTGAGACCAGAGAAAAATCAAATGCTTTATGGAGATTGGAAGTAAACAAATATTTGCTGTCTAACTTTATTCTGTAAAAACTTTTTCTAAGTTTGAAAAGACTTCAGGAAGAAGAGAAAGCTGGTCACAAAACAGCCCAACTTGATTACATCTACAAGTTTATCCCAGAAGCTTCCATGTTAGAAAAATGTTACCATAACCCACATATTCCTTAGATAAACATATAATTCAGTTAGAGTCCTTCTATGAGATTGAGGAATATGGAAATCAAGAAGCTCCATTTATATTCAGGACTGTCAACATGTACCTCTTGGCACCTATAAAACAGAGAAATGGAAACAGCTGATCTGGATAGATAGCATAAAAGTGAAACAGCCCTTCAGAGGTGAGGTGGCTTGAAAGGAGGGGTTGTCACAAGAGTAGGTGACAATATCAGCTTGATTCGAAAATTGCACAGATTTTAGAATTTTCTTCACTTCAAGCAAGTTGTCTTGCCTTTTGGAGCCTCAGTTTCCATGTCAGCAAAACAGGGGTAAGAGCTTAATAAGACGTATGTATAAAATGCCCCCGTGCAAGATACAGACTATTTGTATTTGACAGTTGATCTCCCTTCTTCTTTTTCTCATAGTGCTCTAGACCATGGCCAGATGAGTGCTCTTGACACTTGCAGGTAGGCCTCTTGTATAGGAAGCTTGGGTTGGCAAGAGTATTGGGGAAGTTGTGTTGCAACAACAACATCAAACTTCTTGTTATTATACCATATAGCTTCTTTAACCACTATACTGAGTATCTGCCCAAACATCTTTTCAGTCCTCTTGGCTCCCATCCACAGGTTTTGTTTTATTGTTATTTTTCTCTATTCTGTGGTGTGTGTGTGTGTGTGTGTGTGTGTGTGTGTTGAGGTAAGGCCATGCTATGTAGTTCAGGCTGTAAATCACTGTGTATCTGGGGCTGGTCTCGAATTTTTGTTGATCCTCTTGCCGCAGTCTGAGTGCTATAATTGCAGGTATGTGCCACACTCAGCCCATTCACAGGTTTACCCTAGAAGCTCATGTTAGAAAAATGTTACTATAGCCCATGTGGTCCTTGAATAAGCATATTGTCCAGTTAGAGTCCTTTTATGAGATTTGGAGAATATGGAAATTCAGAAGCTCCATTTGTATACAGGATTATCATGTAAATCTTGGCATCTATGTCTCCTTTCTTATGAAACAGAGAAATGGAAAAAGCTGATCTATATAGAGGAAGTGAAAGTGAAACAGCCATTCAGAGATGAGATGCGTTGTGAGAAGAGATTGTCACAAGAGCACTCAAAAGTCCCTGGTTCTAATTAGAGTCCAGCCATATTGCTCTCTTGGTTTCCATGAGTTACCTCTAAAACTAATAGGATTTCTATCACTTGAAACCAAGAGTCAAGGCCTAGGAAGCAAATTAACATCAACTTTTAAAACTTTTTAAATTTTTAAATAATTTTAGACTACTGTCAACTTATTTTTATTGCACACTATTTCTGCTTTAATTTTGTTCATTTAAGTAAGTAAGAATGATTTTCTGGAATACTTTTTTTTTTTTTTTTTTAGCAGAGTGTGTGGAAATCATCTATATCGGGTCTGGCACACAGTAGATGCTCAGATGGGGCCTTGTAGTGAATTTCTCTCCATTCTGTATCAGACCAAAGATTACTCATCCACCTTGATGTTTCCTTTCCTGAATGAATAGTTTCCATCTCCTTCATTACTGTGTGTACCTTGAGCTGAGATGCTTTGGATGAAGATAATGGAATTATTCTGGGGACTGTCTCATAGTGGGGATAGTTTGGAGTTAGGGAGGAAAATCATTTTAAAACAACTGATCTCACTCAATGAGACCAAACAGAACCTCTAATCAGATTAGTACATGAACTTGGCTCACATCCAAAGTAACAAACTATACTGTTTATCCGAGCCATTCCACTAAAAGTTTTAGATAGAGCATTGGGAGGGGGACTTGTTAGCCAGTGACCTTCACCCCAACAACCATCTTTTCCTGTTTCTTCTATCTAAGTTCCTCATTGTTTTACCACCCCATCCTCTTTCCCTCTGCAACAGATATAAATATCAAACTTCCTCAGACTGTGGGAAAAGGAATTACTTCTAATTTCATGTCACAGAATGTAAATCATATATTTGATGACAATATTTTAAAAAATCTTATTATGGACTGTCACTGACCTACTGCCTGATCTCAAGCCTCAGAATTCACATAAATGCTTCATTTTTCTCTATCAGTTGGGAAGCTTTCATGTTAAGATTTTTTTATTTCTGTATCTAATATCGACTCTTTTTATAGGTAACTCCTCACCTATAAGGACAATAAGGACAGTCAATAAGATACCTTCACCACCCAAGTGTTCTGACAGCGTGTATACTTCCAGGCACATACATAGTAGGTGCTAAAAAGTTTGTAAAATGAATGAAATGGATGGTAACTACAGTATTAAGTAAACATGTTAGGAGAAAGAAAACTCATTTTTCAAAATTATCATTTTATAAATTAAAAAAGAGGTGCAGAAAAGTTAAATGGTTTGCCCATAATCACACAGCTAATGCGTAGCAGAGCTAGAGTAGAAATCTAGGTCCTCAATTATTCAGTAAATGGTTACTGGTGATCTATCACTGGAACTTTATCTGATATTTGGTAATAAACTGAAATAATATTCAGTAAATTCTTTCCATAACATTATAGTCTGATGTTGGACCAAGGTAGTCAGATTCCACAGCCTGTACGTTTACACTGTCACCTCTTCAGCAAACAGAGTCACATATAGGAGGATGTCAAGAGATTTGGTGAATCCAAGTGAACTTGCCAATGTTCAACTGCTTTAACTATACTTCAAATAGGTTGTAAAATACTCTTTTTTTCCCAATATTTGGAGAGGGAAATATTATTTTTATCTTTTCTTTAATTGTTAAAGCCGCTTTCAGGTTTTAGCAGTGCCTACCATCCTAAAATCAACGGCTGTGTTACTGCTAGATCTCCATTCCAAATCACGGTCAGATAATCTGTGTTAAGCATTTATTGTGTTCTAGACATTATCATTTGACTAAATTTGCTGAATCTTCAAAATAATCCTGAAAAATAGATTCTATTCTTTTCATTTTATAGATTCAGAAATCAAGACACTACATTAACGCCATTGCTCAGAAATGAAGGTATCAGGATTGGAACTTCATTCTGTTTGTTTTTTGTTATGTCTTTTTCCTGCATGAAGCAACAGGTATCTACTGGGGATGGTGACAATTGTGATGGCGATGGTAATGATGATCATGTCATAACATAATAACAGCGAACATTGGTTACCTGGTACATACCAGATACTGGTCATAAGCACTTAAAGGAATAAATCTGGGTAATTTTTAAAGATTTTCTAAGACAAGATTGCATAGTCTATTTTTTCTGATGAGAAAACTCATCCTAATAGGGCTAAATAACCTTTCAGGATTCCATAGTTTTAACCATGACAAGATTAAAAACCACAGCTAGTGGCCTCAGATAGAAGTATCTGTCTGTTTTGGATTCCAGCCTACATTATTGTGACCATATGCACCTTACCCCTCCTCCACCAAGAAGAAAGAACAAAGAAAATCTTCCCTAAAGCACAATTCAAGGGTGTCAGCATCTTGTGTCACCATGGCAACCAGCCCTAGTCAAATTCCTCACAAAGAAGAGAAAAGAAAAAGTCAAATAGATCGTCCATTACAACATTCTGTGGGCAAACACTAGGACCAGTGTGTTTAAGCCTCTGTGTCGTCACTTAAATAGGGTGAATCACTGCTGGAAGTGGAGCTGGGAAGCAGTCCAGGTTCCTAAATAGGTAAGGTTAATGGTGCTCTTGGAGAGCTTTTGGGTCACTTTGAAAATTGATCCTTTTTCCTCCAGAATCTGAGTTTATAAATGAGCAGATTAGAAATTAAAGAGAAGAAACAAATGGGAGTTCCTGGCAAGGGATTTGAGAGCATTACAGCATCCTTTTTAGGCTGACATCATGCATCTTTCAGCAAGATCTTGTCCATTTGAACACTGTCAGGCACCAAGAGAATGCACATTCCAAGAAGTCAGGGCAATGAGGAGCTATTGCCCACTGTGGTCATAATGTCCAACATGCTGCTTCACTCATAATCGGGCACTAATTGTTTATTGACTAACTGATTGCAGGTAAAGCCAGTAATGATTTGGCGGAGGTGAAATTCTTTTGCTTTCAATATTTGATAGTTCAAAGCAGGATGTTTTGACCTTTCTGAGAAGTAATAAGCTGAGAGTTGAATGACAAAGAACAGTAAGTTATATGAACATGGAGAAAGAACATCCCAGGCAAAATTAAGTAGAGTTTCTGAGGCGGGAAGGCACTCAGCATGTCTGAGGAGCAGCTAGAGGCCTTGGTTGCTAAAGAAGATCTGGGAATGGATAGAGTGAGGGAGAATAAGGGTGGAGAGATGGAAGGGGCAGCCTCTTGGGAAGAATAAAATTGACTTTTTATTCTGAGTGTTATGTGAATCGATTGGAGAATTTTAAGCAAAATGGACGGGGTGTGTGATTCACTCTGTGTTCTTAGTGCTTGGCATAAAATAGGTGCTCAAAACCTGGGTGAATGAGCTGAAATAATGCATATAAAGTGCTTTTTAAATAATGAAGTGCTTCAGAAATGACAGTCATCATCATTTGAAGGAGAGTAAGGCTCTGCCCCCAGTACCATTCTTTTATATCACAAGCTATTACAGACTTCTGTGAAATGAAGGTGAAAATCTAGAGATATCTGATTTTATACTACCTCATCTCCATTAAAACGATCCAAACCACACCAAGATGCAAGATGGTAATAGCGCTGGACAGACTCTAGAAGAAATTTCCATGATGAATCCTATCTTGTCCACCTGAAGCAGAACAGCAAGAGCAGGAATGGAAAAAGTAGTAGATTTTCCATGACCCCTGATGTCTGGCAAATGATAGCTAATATACATGAGTTCTATTTTTATGAGCTTATGGTTTCTGTGTCCCCCCAGTGATTACCTTTTATTACAATCACTTGGAGACTGTGATGGCTGAAGTTGTGGTATGATGATAGTGAATACTTCAAGGAGCAAGAATGAACAGTGAAAATTTATTGCAATGTGGGATGCAAGATGTGAAAGTAAAGTGGGAGAAAGGGGGCTCAGTGGTAAAACATGCCTAGCACTTGTGAGGTCTTAGGTTCAATCCTCAGCACTAGAGTGGGAAGAAAAGGGAAGGAGCACACTCTGGGTAAGGTTTAGTTCATTGCTTCTGACAAAAAAGCACTTGCATTGAGGGTGTAGTTAAGAGGCTGTGGGTTCATCCCCTTGAGGAAAGAGAGAGAGAGAGACAGAGACAGAGAGACAAAAAGATGGAGAGAGAGACAGAAATAGAGACTAGACATTATATTAAATAAAAAAGTAAAAATGATCTAAGAATAAATGTCCACTGGAGCAAAGGTCTTTTCTCTGCCCACACCCAAAACATAGCTATCAGGTTTCAGAAGTCTGGTCAGCAGCAGAGTAAGCCAGACATCCAAAGGTGTGAGAGATGGAAATCCAACAGGACCCAGGCAAATGATGAGAGACACCAGAAAAACTCACCCAACCTATCAGCAAACACCGATCCTAGCTAAAAATTTCTTCATTTTTGAGAAAAAGAAGGTAAATTTAAAAACAAAAACCTAAGGTATAGGAAACAACTTTGAATCATAAATGAGATGGAACATCTCACTCAAAATGCATAGAAAATATACAGATTCTTTAAATATTTTCCATGAGGTTAAGGAAATTCTAAAAAGCATCTGGCATGTTACCAATAAGATTCAGGGAAACATGAATTTATTAGGAATGGTTAAATAAACTGACATAATCCATATAGTAGAATATTATGCAGTCATTGAAACTGTTTTTAAAGATTAAATAATGATATGGAGAAATGCTTACCATAGAATGCAGTATTTTAAAAGGGGATATAAAATACTGTGTATGTCAGAGGATCTCAATCTGTGCATGAATGTTCACAGCAACTCTATTTTTTTTTTTTCATTTTGTAGAAACCACATTTATTTTGTCCCCTTTACAGTCTCAAGTTCGCTAAGAACTAGGTCATACGACCCTTTCTTGCTCCCAAGATTTGCTGGGCGCAGAGTAAACTGCATATTCCTGAATGGACTAACACTCTTGCCTCCAAGTAACAGTGAGGGGACACAGCA
The DNA here is from genome assembly GCA_004027455.1 of Hydrochoerus hydrochaeris. Lineage (NCBI taxonomy): Eukaryota > Metazoa > Chordata > Mammalia > Rodentia > Hydrochaeridae > Hydrochoerus > Hydrochoerus hydrochaeris. Next base: position 25,599 of record PVLA01012615.1, on the reverse strand, counting down.
TAGTATCACATGGCAACAGACTTTCTTTCAGAAACTGACTTAGAAAATCTAGGCAGAAAATAACAATGTTGAGAGATAATTAAATAGCATTCTTCTATGTATTCATGTGCAAATATGGACAGAACTTATGCCACTACCAACTGGGAAAATTAAAACTGAGATGTTAGCTGCCCTGACAACTGAGAGAAATTGGGAGAAAATTTCAGATCGTGCTGAATTTACTAGAAAGTCATAAGCCTCGATTGCATGTTTATGGCTGCTCAAAGATTCAGGCCCCTTAAGGTTCTGGTTACATGTCGATAACATACATTCTGACTTTGACGGTTTGGTATAGCTGTTCACGTTACATCTGTTCAAAACATCCCTCTGTATAGAATGCCTGCCCATCTCCAAGAGCATTAAAGAAGTACACGAGCATGAGACAGGCCGTGTTACTGGCATCTTTCATTCCCCAGGCCACTGAGTACTGAGCAGAAGCGTGTGCCAGCCTCTGAGTCATTTTACGTACAACACATGAATAAGTGACCACTGAAAAATAAACGGATGTGTAAGTCTCATTTTACAGACTGTCAGAGGGTATAAGACTCAAACTGCTGCTGCCTCCCTAGGACCTGTTCAGCTGTGATACTGTTCCTCTTAAGATCAGCAGCTTCATTCTGATCAGCAAAACATGAAATCAATTTATACTTTCTTCAGTGGGAAGGTAATTATGCTATTTATGTCACTATTTGGTTTCTCTTAATGCTGACACTATAGTTATAGATCTCTTTTTTAAGTTAAGGGTGGGACATAACTGGTTTGTAGAGTATGTCAACGTCCAGCTCGTCTTTGATGCTACTGGTGTTGTTGATTATAGTGGTATTGTCAAGGTGGCACAGCTGTTGCTATTAATCAAGTTTCTTTGTATGCTAATATCTGAATTGCCTTTTTATCATTAGCAACATTGTTTCTGGGTTGGGCAGGCCAATGCGTGGGCAGGGAGAGAAGATCCTCCCTACCCCGCCCGGCCCTGGTAAGCAACCCACTGATTTGGAAGAATGTAGGCTGAAATGATACCAACTGAAGTAAAGAAAGAACTTAATGTTTCTATTGTCTGATTGACTTTGCAGCCCTAAAGCTGGTAGTTTGAGCATCTATTTAGAGAACAACAATATGCAATACAGTAACTATTGTGGATTTCCTACTGTATTATCTTTGTCAGTATCATTCTCCTTGTTTTGTTTTGTTTCTTTTTACTCCCTTTAAAATAAAAACAGCAACAATATTGTTACTGGAGAACTTAGTGTTGAGGCCAAATACACTGCAATCTCCTCTCCCAAATCAGTGGGGGTGGTTGGATCTTTGGACAGAGGCAAAGGCCTACTTGGCCATGCTCAGAATGCATCACTGAAAAGCAATCTCTAACTAAAATGGCCTTTATATTAGCAATAAAGGCTTATACAATAATTAACCCACAAACCTCACCACAAAACAAGACAAAAAAACAAACAACAAACAATAAAAACATAAGAAGGCAACAAAATGTCTCCAAAAATTCCCAACTCCCCATGATAGTGAGGCATCAAGGAGGAGAAAATCAGAAGCCACTTCACCAAATCATTCAATAGGATAACACAGGAGATTAAAAAAAACAAAAAACAGGGCTGGGAATATAGCTCAGCAGCACAAGTGCCTGCCTGGCAAGTACAAGGTCCTGAGTTTGATTCTCAGTATCAAAATAAATTTTTAATTAAAAAAACCCAAAAAAACAGATCAATAAGATGGTTGGCAAGCTCAAAGAAGATATAATAAAACAGATAAAGGATTTAATAAGCAAAATGACCAGTGAATTTCCCTAAGACACTAATAAAAACTATCTTAGCTAAACAAAATGATAGAAAACCATTTTAGCAAAGAATTAAGATTCCATGAAAAGATACCCAAAAAATTCAGGCAATTAAAAATTCTACTGAACATATGGGCAGTTGAAATGACCAGTGTGAGGACAGTGTCAGAACTAGGAGACAAGGCTGCTGTAGGAAACCCAATTTTTAGAGGTACCTTATAAACAACCAGAGAACATGAAAAATGGTCCACTCTACATTACATGGAGCTCAAAGACATGACTAGCAAAGTAAGTCAATCCCACAAGGTTACATACTATATCATACCGCTTATATACTATGATTTCCATAATTACATATTGACAAATTATAATTATATTTATAGGAATAAAAAGTAATGACACTAGGTTTTGAAAACTGTGGGGACACTGGTCAGAGGAATGTGTGAGATGTATAGCAGATGTAAGGGACTTCTGGAGCCACACGCCAACATTTCCCAGGTTGCATGGTTAGAGATTAAAAGGTAGACTACAGACCCACAAGTCCAAGTAGGACTAAAATATAAGGCCTTCAGGAATGAATGATCTGGTCTTCATCTTCCCCACACTCCAATTTATTACTTAGATTAGCCCTAAGGTCACTCATGTAGTAGACCATGCTGACCTTACCCCATCTTTCTCCTTTACCCTATGTGAATTACTGCACTGGCACCCTTCCTTTGTCCTCTATCCCTGGTTCTATCAAGAGAAAGTCACAGAAGCTTCAGTTCAGGACTGTCTGTATGAAACTCCCTCACCCTGAAGGGTCTATCTTAAGGGAAATCCCTCTGGACCTTCTTGGAGTTTGAAATGGACATGGACTCCAAGTAATCTCTCATCCTTTGCACAGTGCCACAGTCCTGAACTATGACAGTAAACAATGAGAATGATTAAATTAGCATATCCAGTACCTCAAATGTCTAATACTTTTTTGTGATGATGCCTGAAATTTACTAGGTTTTGGCATGAATTGTTGTCAAATATTAGCTATTTCACCATGATACACAGTATATCTAAAAAAGTTCAAACTATTCCTTCTATCTAGCTGAGCCTTTTGTACCCTCTGACTATTAAATGGCAAAAATATAGAGGAGAAACAGCTTAGTGGTTGTCCAAGCATCAGGTTGAGGTGGAGATTGTGAACACAATATGGCGACCTGAGGGAGGTCTTTTTGATGATGCCACATTTCTGGGTTTATATTGTGGTCCTGGTTCCATGAATTTATACATAGGATAAAATTGCAAGAACTTTAATATGTACACATGCAAAAATAAATATGCTATGTAATAGTGAAAACTGAATAAGATCTGCAACTAGAAAGCAGTAGTTTAGCAGTATCAGTTTCCTAGTTTTGATGTTATACTGAGGTTATGTAAGGATGCTCAAGTGTGCAAGGGACTTTCTACAAGTTTTTGTAACTTCTAGTTTGGAGTTTTTTAACTTCTAGTTTTGGAGTAATTATAATCACTCCAAAATAAAAGTTAAAGCTGTATGTAGCAGAAAATTCCAATTTATTAAAACAATAAGAAAACCACAAATTATGACTAAAAGAATATTCTATTATATTTAAAGCAATTTTGTCTGATTAATGAGATACCAGTCATATTTTTATTCTTCCATGTATTTGTCTATATTTCCTAAATTTTCTGCAATAAGCATATATTACTCTTAGAGTCTAACTGGGTGTGATAAATTCTGATGGAAAGAAAATATTTGATGAATGAGAAATAAATATTCATGGGGAAAAGTATACAAATTATATTATGATAAAAGGTTGAGTAAAAATTTTTTAAAGGCAAGGAAGAAAATGTTCTGATATTATACCAAATGTGACAGGAAATGTAAGTATGTTGGAAACAGTGCAGAATACTATAGAAACCAAACTAATGATGTGTAGGGCAAATGTTCAAACCTTGCCTAGAATACAGAGCCAAACAACGAAGACATGAAGTAATAAGAAATAATAATAAAAAGATACAGAGCCAAATATAGAGACTCAGCCTACCACTAGCTGGAGAGGGAGAGGAAGGATAAGGGGACATAAAAAGAATTAAGATGTGTCATGTGCATGTACCAACTACCCACAAAGAATGTAATCTTTAGGTATTCAAGCATATACTAATAAAAATAAGTAATCCTAGAAACCAGGACAAAAGCAATAATAAAAATAATTTAATAATTTCAAGAGCAAATTTTAAAAAATTTCTACCTGAAGCCATGTATATAGTAGAACAAATTTAAAAAATTAACTTAGAAAGACTAAAACATCAAACTGGCATCAAAATTTTCTTGTACATCACCAGGTTTTGAAGAGGAAAGATCAAGTGGCAATAATATCCATCAAATTTCAAGTTTTTATTAGCATGTGAGGAAGAATAAAAATTCATTTTAATAACCAAAAATAGTGATTGGGTAAAATCAACATTTGCTACTAACAAACATGGTGCAACTATAATAAAATACAAATGCCTCAATACAACTTTGTGATAATGTAAAATAAATGGTAAACATCATATAAAGAGATTTTCCATTCACTTTAGTGATAAGATAAAGAAGTCCTCTATTAGTTATTAACATTATGGATATACTAGTCAATATAATGGATTGTGAGAAATACAACAGAACAAGACAGAACAAAGCCAATTGAGACAGTGCAGTGAAATTGGTACAGAACTTCACAGCAAGTTACTGGGATAACAGTAATAGGTACCATAGTATATCTCATTATCTTCACAATAGTTGTCTGGTCAATTAGGTATAGCAAAATCAAACCAAAGACAGAGCATTATAAAATCAATCGAAAGAGAATATTGACTCGAATAAAGCAATTAATCATAATGAAACAAAACTGAAAACAACACTTGGTTTCAAAGAGAAGATAGAGGAGACCCCCCCCCATATTTGCTATATTGCATACAGTCATCCTGCCAAGAGATGCTCAGACCTCTGTTCCCAGTTGCTAACGGGGGTGGAGGGTTTGGGATGCTTGATTCCATGCCCGGACACCAGTAGGCTCACAGGAGACACTACTGGGTCTCCTCCTGGCTTATGCCAGGGGAAGGCGCTTACCAAGAGGACGGGCAAATTGCTTCTTTGTGCAGCCTCCTGGGTTCCACCGGAAAATCATCTTGAAGATGTGACTGACTACTTACAAAAGCAATCCACCAAGGGGCTGGGGGTTTAGCTCAGCGACATAAGCACCTGCTTGGCAAGCCTGAGGTCGTGAGTTTGATCCTCATACCAAAAAAAAAAAAAAAAAAAAAAGCAATCAACCAGAAAAAATGAGAATAATAATGTTCCAAAGGTGTTGAATTATAAAATCAATGTAACTATTTTTTTTCTGTATGTTTGAAATAAAGCACTTAGAAATTGTCTTTTAAAAACTTCATTCACAGTAACAATAATTTAAAAAATTAAAATAAAACATCTAGAACTAATGTGACACACTAAACACACACACACACATGCACACACTCACACATAAACAGAAGTGATCTTGGTCAAGCATTATATATGAGTAAAAAGTCCAGTATGCAATTTTCATGAATAGGAAAACTTAGTATTATGAAAATGTCACTTTATCTAAGGTTAACTAATGAATTTAACTCTTTGGCAATCAGAATTTCAAAAGGTATTGTTTATTCTAAAGCTCATCTGAAAACAGAAATAAGACTAAGCAAGAGATTTGGAGTAAAATAAAATAAGAGGACTCATGTCCTGATATATATTAAAAAATTTAATGAGATATTGTGTAAAATGGGATCTTAGTAGACAAATTTACAGACAAATGAAACACAAAAATGTAGAAATCAGCAGGAAAAGAAGAGGCACATGGTACTGACACACTTAATTATTTCATCTATTATAGAGGAAAACAAACCTCAGACTTACAACATTCACTAAAATAAATTCAGTCAGATTAAAATAGTAAATGAAATGCATGAATAAAATCACAAAAACATGTAGATATATATATTTTGTGTCTGAAAAGGAAGAAATTTGTAGAAATTGAAGAAATCACAACATTCAACAATTTTGACAATATAGAACCTGTTTAAACTACAAATAAGATGAAAGTGAAACAAGAAATTAAAATATATTATATGACAGTTTGATGTATTTAGCATATGCATTCCTATGAAAATATTAAAATCCTGCACAGACAATTCACAGCAAAAGAAGCCTAAATAACAAACTGATGACAAAAATGATAAGGTTCATTACTACCCAAATAAGTAAGCATGATAAAAAACAAGCTGCCTTTTTTCCTATCAAATAAAGAGAAGCAAAAGTTTTAAATGTAATACTCAACAATAATAAGCTTTGCAGTAAACAAGTTGGGAATATGCTTCAAAAGTAAAAAGACAAAATCATTCTCTTTGACCCAGTCATATTTCTAGAAATTTACTTAAAATAATCCTGAATCTGTGATCATAAGGTCCATAGAAGACAAGAAGGTGGAAGACACCTACAGGTCCTTCCAAGGAAACAGGAGAGCCATCTGGCTGGGGGATATACAAAAGACACTATCTGCAGACCTTACGTCTTTTCAGTTCTTCCCCTTGGAAAGGATCTGTCCTCTGCAGGGAGGGTACCTTTGGGTTTGTGCTACAGAAATATGGGTAGTGGGAGGTCTAACCTCCACCCAGCAAAGTAAAGCAACATAAATATGGTGAAGAAAACGACAGATTAAGTCAATGTTTATTTATCTACAGGATAGAATCTTGTGCAGTGTATAAAAACAGTGCCCTTTAAGAAAAGAAGCATTATTTAAGATCAGATGGGTGAAAGCATTAAAAATAGTATATAAATATATCCTTCTATAAACTTAGCACATGGGGGAACAAGGCTAGAAGAAAGTACTTCAAAAAGCTAGGATTTATCTCTGGGTGCTGGGGTTTTGAGTGATTCTTATTTTCTCCTTTCTGCCTTTTTATATTATATAAATTCTCTAAAATATATTTGTACCTCTTTTATAATCAGAAAAAAAATTCATGTTATTTTTGAAGAAAGTAGAATCTCAAAGGTCACAGTGACTTTGTTATTTGTCCTCTGTGCATCTGGAGAAATAAACTCTTTGATTTTGGCCTAGGGCACTTTGAACATATGAGCGCAAACCCAGGAAAGGTTTATTCTGGGACAATTCAGCACAATTTCTCTTAGTTATGGATTCTCGTTACTCTCAAACCTTTTGTCCTTGTACAAGGTCAGTGCATCTCTCCTTCCACCTACCTTTACAAGCAATGGTGGGTGAGAAGAGCACGTATGTGACCCTGTGCTCAGCGTCACACACGCAGGAGACGTGATACTCATTCTCGAAAGTTCAGCGGCAGGAAGGCCGAGGGCAAACACAGATGGCAGAATGGTGCTAACAAACACTGCACTCAAGGCCTGCATTCAGCTCTGTAGGGAAAATAAGGAACCAGGATAAAGACTCCAGAAAACTCAGAGACCAAGACAACATTTGATTTTGGAGAGGAAAGGTGAAAAGCCACGTGACTGGAGTAGATAGGTGGGATATTCCAGGAACAGCACGAGGAGAAAGGGAGAACAGGAGAGAAGGGGCGGGTAGGGGATATGTTACTATTGGAATGCTAAAGATTGGAAAGTGTGCAGGAGAAGGATGCATGAATTAGGATTCTCTGGTCGTAAAACACAGAAACTGATTCTACCTAAGAGAGAAAGGGAGCTAATAGGAAGAATATAGGGTAATTGTAAAAAAGCACTATGAAAGTTACAGAAGTAGGCTTAGAAAGTGATACTTTAGGAAGCTTTAGGAAGCTAGATTGGTCTTATATGGAAGCTGCAATAGGATGAGCACCAGTCCTCAGTAAAACGATTCACTCAGAAAACATAAATTCCATGGCAGATGCATGTTAGAAGCCTAGGATAAGTCACGTGACCACGCCTTAGCTAGAGGAAGGGGCACATTGACTGATGTACAGCGTGTTCAGTTGGGACAGGAAGACCTTCCAGATGTCAAAGCTGGCACTCTTAACTCAGGACAGTGGTTCTCAACCAGGAACCATTTGAAAATTCCTACAGATATTTTTGCTTTTCACAAATTGGTTTGGGGAGAGGAGTTACTGTCCTCTAATGGGTAAAAGCTAGAATTCTGCTGGTCATCCTACCATGCTCAGGATCCTCCCCAAAACAGAATTGTCCAGTCATAGGCTTGACAAATTCTGATCTGGATGTAAAAATGCACACACACACACACACACAGAGGGAGAGTGAATAGAAATCACAGATAGGAAAGGGAAGGTGGAGATGAGTTGAATTGTGTGAAATACGTATTGCATCTTGAAAGCAAAGAAAATCACTGAGGCAATGAGGGTCACTGAAAGGGGTTCCATGCAGGAAGAAAGGTGATAGACACAGCCAACACGACCATGTTAGTGCACATGACAACACTCTGTTCCCCAAATTTAAGGCAGTTTTCTCCATTTGTAACTATCTACTTGGATTATTTTTATTTGTTTATTCATTGGCTAACACTAATCTGCAATCTTTTTGTTTTTTTTTTGTACCGGGGATTGAATTCACTCATGCTTGCCAGGCAGGCGCTTATGCCACTAGGTAATCTGCAATCTTTTTTAGGGATAGAACCACATGTATTTAATTTACCCCAGCATTCAAGTGCTTAGAATGGTGCCTAAATATTTGTTGAAAGATTAACAAGTAAAATCTGATTAAACAAATGGATGAAAAAAATGCCTATATAGCTAGATGAATGAACAAATGGCTTTGTAGATGAAGTAAAAGGATATATATTTTTAAAAAATAGTATTTTAAGGTATTATTAAAGTTTAACAGTAGTGCCATCAGATTTTGCCTATGAAATACCCCAAAGTGAGCATGTATTTGGAAGGAAAATCCAGATGATGTAGGCCCATGATCCTGGCGTTTCACAAGCCCTGACAGACTACCATGCTGAAAGCAGTCACATGCTAGGATCTGTAAAATATGCAAAGAGGGGAAATGACTGTGAGCCAGATGTGGCTGTTGCCTATCAGGACAGAGTTAAAACACTTCAATAACTATATATTATAAGAGGCTGGAAAGCACACCACATCAGCGATTTATCCAAGCAATATACTTACTGTGGGCCTGGGCACAGTACTAGATACAGAACATAAATTAGTTAAAAAGACAAATCCAGTCCTTACCCATGTTATATTTCAAATTTATTGGAAGAGACAGACAATAAATAAATCTACAAAGAAATGTGTAATTATAAATTATGAAAAGTACTGTTAATGAAAGAATCAGTATACAAACAGTTTTTTAAAAGCAAGATTAGGTGGCTAATTTAATAGGGATGACACAGTTCTTTAAAGGAGTGATATTTAAGCCATGTGTGAAGGATAAATAGGAGATTTTCATGCTAAGAATAAAGAAAAGAATATAGGCAGATGTGATACACTCCTGAAATCCTAGTACCCTGAGAGGCTGAGGCAAGAGGATTGTAACTTCAAGCCCCACCTTTGTAATTTAGTAGCTTAGTGGGACTCTGTCTCAAAATTAAAACTAAACCAGGCATGATGGCACACACCTGTAATCCCAGCGTTTGGGAGGCTGGTGCAGGAGGATTGCTATGAGTTTGGGGTCAGCCTGGACTACACAGAGAGACCTTGTCTAAATAAAATAAAGAAATAATGAAATAAAGAAATAAATAGGCTGGGGATGGATCTCATTGTGAAAGCACTGCATTCAATTCCCTGTGTGGAAAGGAAGGAAGGAAGGAAGGAAGGAAGGAAGGAAGGAAGGAAGGAAGGAAGGAAGGAAGGAAAGGAAAGGGAAGGAAGGAGGGAGGGAAGGGAGGGAGGGAGGGAAAAAAGAAGGAAGGAAAAAGACAGAAAGAAGAGTCAGTTGCAGGTAGAGAAAAGATAAAGCAAAAGTCTCAATTCAAGAAAAACCTTATACATTTGAGAGTCTTAAGGGAGGTCTGTTTGGTTGCCATATAATGAGTACTATGGAAGATGATGCTAAAAAAACTGAGATATGGTCAATACTTAGCTTGCACAAAGTTTTACAAGCGCAGCAAACATTTGGATTTTGTTTTTGGTTTTCTACAGTTGAATAATAGACTATATAAAACTTAATAGCTTAAAATAAAATAGCTTATTATTTTTCAGGATTCTGTAAGTTGCTGAGGTAGTTCTTTTGATAGCATTTTCTGGGCTTGGTCATGCATGATGCATTCACTTGCGTGTTCAACGGAGCTGGACTGTTGAAGGCATGGTGAGGCGTGGTGCAGGTTGCAGTACGGCTGCTGACCTGGGAAGACACCCTCCAAGAGGCAAAATCAGAAAGTGCAAATCTCCTAATGCCCAACTTTGAATGTTATACCACATCATCTTCTGTGGATCAAATGTGTCACATAGCTAGCCTTCTTAATGGTAGGAGTGACCAGATAAAAAATGTGGGCTAGGGGCTGGGGATTTAGCTCAGCAGCATAAGTGCCTGCCTTGCAAGTACACAGTCATGAGTTTGATCCCCAGTACAAAAAAAAAAAAAAAAAAATGTGGGCTATACTTTACCTACCTACCACAGATTTTTTTCAATCCTGAATGCAATTAACTGTCACTGAAGTGTTAAAGCACAGATGCTTATATAATACAATTTAAGATTTTCAAATTTTTGTACTAAATCTACTATGAAATAAATGACATGTTGGAAAGAGCCCACAGTAGTATAATAATAAAAGTTATATTAGAATGAATCCTTAAAAACCAAGCACAGTAGAAATTATCATAAGGAAACAAACCACCCTCTAAAGTGGTGTACCTACTATAAACAAATACCTGTGAAATTAGTAAAATCTTTGCAGAAGTAGGTTAGTTTGCAAAATGCACATTGGCCTTAGAATCCAGCATATTCACACTTGAAACCTCAGTGGATAACTTCACATCAAGTTCTTGAAGTTTTTATGAATTATCAATAATTCCAATAAAGCACTATAATTCCTGTGCACCCAACAAATTTTATTTGCTTCTTTTCTTTATAATACTTGAATTTCATTAAGATCAGTGGTTAAAGTTTCATTGAGATACACAAGAGGGAGTGTACAGGCAAAAAGCAAGCACCTCACTTATGTGCTATTTGCCCAAAATGACCACAACCAAATGATTCTCTTTGGTGAACTTTCTATCACCCATTGTTTCTAAACAGAAAGAGTCTCCACATGGAAATTCAGACCAGAATCACTCTGCAAGCTTCTGGTAATACTGCTCCAAGTCAAGCCAAAAATAATCCCATTAGTCACATTTGAAGTGCTAAGCAGAAACAAAAAGAAATCAAAATTAATTTCAATACTCACAGTGACAGCAACAATTAAGGTGACAAGATTATGGAAATCATTGTCATCACTGGAGATATTTGGCTAAGGGGGAAAATAACCAGTAATACAGAAGAAACAGAGATTTGAGTTTGGTATGTTGAATCCCACTATTTCCCACATATGGGCCACCAGCCCTCAGGCATTACAAATGGGACTTTCTTCATGCAATAATGATGTATTCTGTATGTACTATATAGCAGGATCTTGAAATAATTACCCCTAGACCTCACAACATTTCAATGAGATATTATCATTCTTTTCTGTGAGTCAAAGAAAATGAGTCACAGAAAGGTTAAACAAATTACCCAAGTCCACTAATGAAAACTATCAGAACCAAGATTTGAATCAAGATCTTCCTCAACTAGACCACATACCACTGCTTCATCTATGTAGAGAATGGTCACAGTTCCAGAAGACAGTCAGAGTCTGCCAGCTTCCTCTTGATTTGTGGCTATGCATTAAGAAGTAGAAAAATCTCACTGTGATTTGAGTGTTCCATAAAATTCCCATTTTTGCTTTTTTTTTTCCCTTTCTGATTTGTGCCACTGCAAGTATTTACTAAAGAACTCCAGTGTGTTTATCTGAAAAAGACCAAAGCACAGGAGAGGAGCACCTTGTTCTGAAATCTCAGAAAAGATAAATTGCATCTAGTTGTATGTACAAAATGACAGAAACAATCATTAAAGTCAAGTGGGCCTGGCATACAGAAGTTCAAGCAGTGCTAAGCAGCTTTTTGTGATTCTGTCTCCTGGTTCCCTCTCCTGAGAGCTTTATATATTCTTATTGATCACCTCGATGGAAACCTGGGTTAATGGAGGAAGTAAACTGGTTTGGAGGAAGCTTGCTTTCATCAGGATGACAACAAATAACTGTTCATAGCTAATCTTATCACTCAGTCCAATTTGGGGTAAATTTGAAGACATTTAGAACAAGGAAACAGAAACAGATTCTGAGAATCTCTGTGTGCATAGTTCAGGGTAAATAAGCAATAACAATTATAATAATGCAGACAACATTAATTGCTAAAATGCGGAGCATCATAAAGTTTATACATTTTTATTTTGGGGACGGTATTCCTATTTTTTGAGGGTCTTTGGGGAAAACTCAGAAAAGACAGAGAGCCCATAACTGGTTTGGGAAATTTTATGAAACTCACAAAGTCACTAAGATGCTCCGGTGAGATGACGGCAGGCTCCAGCTTGTCCTTCTTTAACACCCTGTTGCCTGTGTCTGAGTCCATTGCAGAAAGCCTTGTCCCTTGTGTCTGTGGGAAGGGAGATATTTGTCCATCTTTTTTCAGAGGCGTACAACTTTTAAAAATGACATACATGACATGCAACATCCCCCAGATGCTTGTCCACCAGCTAAGTGTTGAATAGTCAATCATCCATGCATATATTAAGGCTTTTGGTGAGGAAATGGGAGTGTCTCAGTCTCTCTGACATCACTGGACACAATATCTCACATCTACAATTTAGAGGTTTATTCAGCTCATATTGTTTCACAAAACTCAGCCCATAAACGACTGGAAGGGTTTGGCAGAAGAAAGCCATTCAAGTCATGGCAGCCAGGAAGAAGAGAGAGAAAGTAGGCAGGGGACAGGAATATACTCTTTCAGGTCAGTGATCCACCTCCAACCAGGCCCAGTTTCCAGCTTTTTTTTTTATAATCGGTACTATGGATCGAACTCACGACCATACACTTGCAAGGCAGGCGCTTATGCCACTGAGCTAAATCCCCAGTCCCCCCTTGTGAATTGAACTCATGACCTTGCACTTGCTGGACAAGCACTGTGCCTCTGAGCTATACCTCTGGATCCAGGCCCAGCTTTCTAATGGCAAGTGAGCTGTAGTGCCCTCATGATCCAATCATCTTTGACATACATGAAAATTTGGGGGGAACATTTTAGATTTAACCACAAGAAGATTAACAGTGATTTCTAATGAAGTAGCTAAACCCCCAGGCAGAACAAGCTACAAGTAAATAGATTTCTGAAGATTCCAGCCACTCTTCCTTAAATATCAACCCTCACCTCCATAACTGAGAGAATGCATTATTTATGGTTATTTATGATATTTATTTATGATATTTTTCATTCAGTAACTATTTACTAAGCATCTGTTGTATGCCAGGCAGCTTTTGAAGTGCTTGGGGGTAACAATGAACAGCATCAAGAAAACAAAAGATCTCTGGCTTTTTACACTTTACATTCCAACAAAAATATGTAGGTAGTTAGGGCAAAAAGAAAAATCACAGGGTAAATCATACAATATATTTACAGGTGAAAACTTTAAAAGTAACAGAAGGAAGACGGGTAATGTCATGAGGAGAACTAGTTGAGGTTTTTCAATAAGATGGTCTCACGGAGGAGACAAACAAGCTTAGGACCTGATGGAATTAGAGATACAGAGACCACAGACATTGGGACAGCCAATCCAAGATCCTTTTGTCAGGAGCATGCCTGGCAGGTATAAGCAAAACCAAAAAGGATAGAATAGAACATGGGATAATCGAGCTTCTGAGGGAGGGAAATGGATCTCAGGCCATTTAAATGCAACTTGAAATTCCATGACACGCTTACATTTCAGGAAAAGGCTCACTCTGGCTGTTGTTCTGTAAATTAGGTCCAACCATAATAATAACATTCATTATCATCACTACTATTAAGTTCCCATTTCAAGCATGAGAAAAACAAGACTCAGATGGGGGAAGTAACTTGCTAATGTCAAGGTCACCCAAAGGAAAATGAACAGAAACAGGATCCTAGCAGGAAGTCACTGACCTACTGTGATCAGAGGCATCTTCTGACCTCAGAAAAATGCCCTATCATACCTCTTACTATGTTTAGCATCTTTATTTTCTGTTTTAGCAGTAGTTATTCGTGGAGTAGTGGTTGGCTAACATTAATATACAGAAGAGTGACCTGCTTTTCTTGCTATAGATGCAGAATTCCCAGCCTCATCCTGATTGGGAAGGTCTGGAAGACACAGGAATTGGTGTTTTAATAAGGACTTCAGGTGATTCCCATGTCAGAAATCCCTGGGCAGTGCTTTTGAGAAATGCTGCTGTTAGAGACAAAATTTTAAATAGGGTTGAATGTACCAGATGCTTCTTTCTGAGACAAGAAATCACACGGAGTGAGAGAAGACAGCTGTTTCGATACTGACAGTCCTGATTCAGGCCAGTCTTATCTCTAAGTATGTTTCAGCCCTAATTAGAGGCCAGGGCAGGAACCAAGACTGCACTCAAATTTGAGAGTTCCTATACTCTCACTCAAGGTCACGAGTATAGGAAGACATCTTTCTTTATGTAGCTCAATTCAATTAAATATTCTTTTCCAAAGTCGTTTCTTAGATGTGCACAACATTTTAACAATATTTATTCTTTTCTAATTGCAAGCATAATGAATATTTATGGTGAAAGTTACCACTATGCATAAAGAAAAAGTGATTGGTTTTGATTTCTACTCTTTTAGAGTTACATAATGTAGTAGAAAGGATTTGCTTTTCAGAATCATGCAGATATGGATTTAAATCTCAGTTTAACCATCAATTAACATAAATTTAGTGCCTTTCTATCTGACATTTCTTCTCCCTCTCTCTCATTATTACACACACACACCCTCAAACACACAAACACATACATGCCTACTCATAAATTCTGAGCCTTTGTTTCCTTATCTGATCTGCAGAGATAAAAATATCTATGTTTCAGGGCTAATTAATGGATACTTAATAAATTACTTTAGACTTGCCATCATTCAACTTTGATTGTGTTTATTTTTCCACTTGACATTCTATAATGAACATTTTCCATGTGTCATTAACTACTCTCCAAAAACATGACTTAATGGCTGCATCATATGCCATTATTTAATGAACCATACTTTATTTAACTATTCTGCTCTTATTGAGCTTTGAAATGTTTTATAATATTTTGTTACTAGAAATAACATCAATATTTAAGTCTTTTTCTACCTCTCTGCTTTTTTTTCCTTAGGTTAGACTTCCAAAAGATTAATGACAAGGACAAACAAGATATATGGCTTTTTATGCATGCTGACAAGTGATTTTTTTTCCTGGGTTTGGATAGATGTATACATTCAATACCATCACCAACATTAAAAATTATTTAAAATTTAATGTTATGTCAGAGATGTATGTGTGTCAGCATATTAATAAATGGAAGTAGTGAAGAAGAAAGATAAAGTACATGATAAACTTCAAAAAAACCACCAAGTTTTTTTGGTGATTATAGTGCATTAAATTCTTCAAGGGAAGAGACTCAGAAATGTTGATGCATTTTTCTTACTTGCTAAGAAACTTTCATTGGGACAAAACATAATTTCTCAATGGCAAGTTTCTAATATTAGTCCATATCTTGAAAAACTTCCAGTCTTCTGGTCCCTATTGCTCAATTCCAATCATCCTGAAGGGGATTGGTAATTGCAGTGGTTGTGCAAAATGATTGCTACCTGCAGAGGCAATCACTTCCATCTCTTGCAGAATTGATGAGCAATTCATTATCAAGGATGTAATTGCTATAAACCTGGGAGGGAAAGGGATTTCTGGTATGATTTCCCGAATTTTGTGCATTCAACCCTCCTTGGCTCCAAATTAGCTTTTATGGACAGGAGTTTGAAATCAGGCTGGGGCAGGAGGCTAAATACACAACAGAATGTGTAGTGGAAATATTTGTATAACCTATCTGAAACTTGTGATGTTACCTTTAAATGGGTACTGAATCCATAAGTGGGGCAGGATCTTCTTGGATGATTATGGTAATGCTGGCAGCAAGCCAATATTTGGCTTCAGCAAAAATCCAAAAAAAGTGGGAGGGAGGTATAGCTCAGTAGTAAAGCATGTGCTTAGCATATACAAGGCCTTCAATTTAGTCCAGCAACCCCCAAGCAAGAAATTTGGTGTAAAAATATTGTAAACAGCTAAAATGAGGCAATGTGGTTCTATAGTTCTGAAATCATACTCCCTGGACTTAAAACCCACTTCAGTTCCCCAGTCCTAAAGGGGTGAACCTGAGTAAATCAGCCATAACCTGTGTAATTCTTAGTAGGAATAATATGTTGATAATATAACTCCACTGAAGATTATCTTTGAATATCCATATGAAGTCTTGGGCATTGGAGCTCATGTAGAGCAAAAGAAATGCTATTATTAAGACATTTTAAAATTTCTTTCATTTGTTGAATTTGAATTTTCCCATTGACCTCAAGAATTTACATCATGCAGAATTATATTTTTAAATTATTAGATCTCCCCTTACAGACTTCTTTTCTAAAAAGATTACAGTAAGAAAAGGATAAATACCATTTATTGAAGAACCACTAAAAAAAACAGAAGTGATGGCATTTAATCCTAACCAAGTACTTTTTAAATATATGATAGCCATATTTCCTGTTTTTCCATGATATTGTTGGCACTAAGGTTCAAATCTTCATCGGCTGTTTATTATCCATGAGATTTATGCCAAGTGACCTTTCAAAGCCTCATTTTTCTTCATGTGAAAAACAGAGATAATAATGGTCCCTATCTCACTTTGCTATGATACATGGTAAGTATCACAGAATGTGCCCTATGATACATAGTATGACACAGTACATGCCCAAATAATGATGAATCTTTATATTTATTGATTTTTAAAAGTCTGATGCTCATTTAAATGTGTTATTTTCCAAAACCACAAAGATAATTAATGTCATGGCTAAACTGAAATTTAAATCCATATCTGGGTGATTCTAAATATTATATCCATCCCATCATTTTATGTTGACAAACTCTGCTATTGAAATAACTCATTCATTCTCATAAGCTTATCAAACAAAATTACAATTACCAAACAGATTTTCTTACCAGTTTGTAAAAAACAATGATTCCACATTGTGCTGAAAACAGGACCTTCATTTTTTTCAATCAAAATGAGTGGATGATAGTGGTCTCCCTGTATAGTTGTTATAAATGATTATCATAACATAATATTTTCTTAACTTTTTGAATTTTATAATCCAACCTAAAATGATAAATAATACATTAGTTACTCTGTGCATACTTATTGTTGATAAATGCAAATATTCTGTTAAGGTTTTTTTCATGAAAAATAATTTAGAGATTACTATCTATGCAAAGACTTATTCTCTTCAACCTGTAACTGCTTCAGAAGAACCTGTTGATATGAATTAGAACTTTGCTTGCAATTTGTGCACCAGTCACTAGGGGCATAGTTCTGCCTATATAGACCAATCAGATTTTCTCCAGGAATAGACACTCAAGAAGAGCAAAATATAGCACATGGTCCCAGTTTGGGGTACATCACTGCTTAGCTATTTATCTTGGCTAAAGACTAAACTTTGGTTAATGTTTATAAATTAAGAATAACTACTAGTAATTCAATTAAGACCAGATAGATTATAGTTATATTACATAAAATACCATTTTAAAGCTAAAATCAGCCCTGGTGTTTATCTATAAATTATTTGGGGACATTAGCCCCTGAGAGGTACATCTGCAAGTAGACATAAGGAATTCACATATGGTTGTGATACTCAAAATATTGTTTTAGGTAGAGAAGAAGAAATATCTAGAATAAATCAGGCTTGAGTTTAAGATCACAAATTAGAACATAATTGTTTATCTATTTCCTTGCTTCATTTGGCATTTTACATGTAAATAATTTTTATTTACTTTGCTGACAGAGCTTTTTGTTTGCAACCAAGATGAAAAAAAGAACAAATTTATCTTCCTTCCTGAAACAATGGGGAAATAAACAAAAAGTGTATTTTCCAGATAATGAGCATGAGGGAATATAAGTGCTCCCTTCAAGACAAGAACCAAATTAGAGATGCCTCATAAATTGATCTAACTTACAACTAGACAGAGTTTTCAAGTCACAGATGGAGATCTCAGTAAAAGCCTAAGAATTTCTATGAATTCAGATGCAGTTGGAAGTTCAGAAAGATCAAGATTCTTAGAATTCACAGGGAAGAGTATTGGGGAGGAGGAGGTGGGAAGAGAAAGAGACAGACAGAGACCTGAAGAAGATCTACCTCAAGTCCAAGACTGAGTATTGACCATCATTTTAGTATGTGAGAAAAATGTGCAAAGGTCAGGGAAAGAACCACCTGATAGTAGCAGAGGAAACAGTCTGAGAACTCACAAAGAGCCCAGGACTACTTCCAATCCTAACTAGTCAGAGCAGAAAACTTCATAAAATTTGTGTTGCTGGATGGAGTACTTACAACGGTATTGGCTTGATAGTGAGGTAAAGTTACTCAGGCTTAAAACTTGATCTGGTCCCCCTAATCAAGATGAGAAATAAGCCTCAAGAGGGTCACAATGTTTCCAAGTAACCTAAGAGAATCTCAGAACAAAACTTAAGACTATTTTTAAAAATACAAATTTACTCTCAACATCCAGTAAGCTAAAATCATAATGTCTGTATCTGAACAAAAATTACCAGGAATGCAAAGAAGCAGGACAGCACAACCTGTAATGAGCAGCACAAGACATCAATCTAAACAGACACAGAAATGACAAACCTGCTAGAACTAATTAGACAAAGATATTAAAACAGTATTATAAGTATAACCCATATGTTCAAGAATGTTGACGAAAAATTGAGCACATTAAGTAGAGACACAGTAAAAGGATAAAGACCTCAGTTGAATTTCCAGATCTGAAAATTAGACTGGAAAAGAACAACAGAGCACTGAATAGCATTAGAAACTTTTCAGAGAGAAATGCAGAGACAAAAAGAAGAGAAAACTAAAATAGAGCGCCATCTCCATAGCTTTGGCCAACTTTGACCTAAGGTATGTGTCATGGGAGGCCCCACAGAAAAGTAGGAAACAGGAAAAATAAGGATGAAATTTTGTAAATGTCATGTGCACTGTAAACTGATTGATCCAAAAAGCAAAACAAATCTGATCTCAAGAAACAAAAAGAAAACTGTATACCAAGGCACACTGTAACCAAATTGTTTTAAAACCAGTGATGAAGGGAAAATCAGAGTCAAATGAAGAGGACAAAAGACACATTTTTGTGCAAAGGATCAAAGATTAAAATGATGGTACTCTTGTGAAAAAATAATGCAAGCTGGCGGAGGAGCATTTTTAAACAGTTTAATTAATTTGAGACCCGGAATTAAATACCTAGTGATAATACCTTTCAAAAGTAAAGGCGATAAGGAAAAAGGGCATGTGGGAGATCTCTGTACATCTCTCTGACCTCTTACTCAATGTTGTTGTGAACCTACAACTGCTCTTTTTTTAAAAAAAAAAAAACTTTTTTATTACTGTAGAAATGGGAAAGAAATCTGGGGCTAGCATGAGGCAAGAATAAGGGGAGAGAACTGGGGTCAATTTTTATAAAGATGAAATAAGGAAGTTTTCAGAATTAAAAAATCCAGATTATTCAACCAGAGTAGATTAGCATTAGAGTAGATGTTAAAGAAATTCGCTAAAGAAGAAACACTAACTCAGATAGAAATTTGGAGCTCTGTGAAATAATGCATAGCAGCATAAATTGGTAATTTCATATATACATATATATATATAATCAAAAATATGGTGAACGTTTACATTTTTAAAATTATTATAAAAATCACATTGTCATCACTACCCGCCACCACCAAAACCTACCCCTTTTAACATATATATCCTACTGTTCTTGCCACTTTCCGAAGCAGTTCTGGAAGTTCTCTTTTGTAATTGTCTTTAATTGTGCTGTCTTGATATCAATTCAAAATATTTACCTTATATAGTCATTTTGATGTGGGGAAGAGCCAGAAGTCACACTGTGCCAGATTTGGAGAATAAGATGAATGAAGACATACCATAATGTTTTATTTGACAAAACTTGCCATAAATGTTTTGAATTGATTCAAGACATCAAGGTAGCCACAAAAAGTCATAAACAAAGACTTCCAGAATTACTTTAGAAAGTGGCAATAGTGATGCAATAAATGCAATAGAGGGAGGGCAACTATTTTGAGGGGAATTACGGTGAATTATCTTTTACTCTAATAAATATATTTAAGTATTTACCATATTTTCTGACATACTATCTGTTGTTTTATATATATAAGTTTTCTTCTATTTTGTATTTCTTTAAAATATAATTGCCTTTTCAAAGCAAAATACTCCTACTCAAAAAAGTCTGGTATGTAATACCATCATCCTCATAAGAAAACTAAGGGTCTTACAAATGAAAACCTTACTGAGGTGACAGTATGTCCAATGTCAAATGCCTTCCCTCTCTCATGAAGTTGTATTTGATCCTAACTACAAGATAAGTTTATATATTTTTTCATTTGCTAATAATGTATTTATAAGTTTGAGGAGATTTTAAAATATACTCAGCCAATCTCCTGTGCTAAATGGCATGAGCTAAAGGTCTGCACAGTGAACTCCACCTAACAGTGCAAGTGTAGCACCTCACTCTGAATCTGGTAGGACCCTGCCCAGCAACCCCAAACAGCTGCGGACCTTTGATGTGCTGTGTGGCATGAGCTGAAGGCCTGCACAGTGTACTCTATCTAGATGTTCCACTTTGGTACATCACTTGGAACCTGATAGAGTCCTGTCCAGCAACCTCAAGAAGCCAGGGAGGTTAAGAAGTCCACATGGGGTGTGTGAAGGTGTGCCCAGCATACTCCCCAGCTTTGAGGAGCCTTCCAAGGCCATGAGAAACCTGCCTAATGACCCTTCCTCAACTGGGAAAACTCCCTGAAGTACAGACAGACACTCTCAACCCAGAAAGAAACTGAGACCTTGCATTCAGCTTCCCCAGGGGAATGCAGGAAAATGACAAGACAAAAGAGCAAAATGCAGTCTCAAACCTCCAACCCAACCAAAACAAGCCTAGAAGACATGTACATAGAAGAAAGTTTAAGCCATACACCTGAAACTTCTGAAATGATAGCAACTGAAGTAAAGAAAAACTTCATAAAGCTGTAAAGGAACTCAGGTCAGAAATAATCTCTCAGGTAAAAGAAGAAATGATAAACATATTGAAAGAAATGCTGAACACATCTAAAAAAGGCATAGTTAAAAAATTGAGGAGCACTGCAAAAATATGGAAACCTTGAATGAACAATACAAGAATGAAATAGAAGTGCACAGAAAAAAACTTGGAACCTCATTCCCAGGTGGTAAGACTATATCCTGCATTAGAGACCACCCCAGGCACATGGGAGGGATGGTGGGGGGGATAACTGGGCCACTCCCAGTGAACTCCAAGCAGCGAGCAGGGCCTGGAATCTCAGCACATGGAAAAAACTTGGAACTTTGCTCCCAGGACTACAGTGTACTTTGGACTGCAGCGGATTAATTGTGCTAACTTGAAGGGAGATTCAGTAACTGCCCTACCTGAACAGAAGATCTCAGCAGGAACCAGTCAGTGTGGTGAGTATTCCACCTAAAATAGAGGTGTACAGGTGCATAAAAAGGGCCAGTAGTAAAGCCCCCTCCAACTAAATATAAGACCTTGGTGAGCCTGACAAGAGTGTGGGTGACCACTTCCTACACACAGAAAACATCAGGCAGGGTGAGGAGGGTGCCAAGAAGGACTCCCTCAACTTGAAGAAAATTAAAAGGGCTTATGAGACACACAGGTGCACAGTAGGGACACTGTATGGCCTCAGCCAACACAAACACTATAGACAGGGAAATTTGATGACCTGGAATAACCTGAAGATAAAGTAATAGCAGCAATTAAAAGTTGACCTACATCAATACTACTAGGCTTGTCATCCCAGGAAGAATATAGGACTCACCCAACAGGTCCTGCAACACAAAGTCAGGTGACTGGCCCACCTATTCATTATTGGACCCAGCAATAGCACAAACATCAACCTTACATTAGGTTACACCTTACATTAGGATAAACACTACCAACAGTTGACACTAGTGGGATTGAAGGACCAAGCACCAACTCAAAAGAAGAAAATGGCAAAACGAAAAAGCAAAATGCAGTCTCAAACATCTAGACCCCCAGGAGCAAGTACAGGAAACATTGAAAAAGGGGACTTCAAAAGTAATACACTGGAAATCTCTGAAAAGATAGTGAAATAAAGAAACAACTCCATGAGGCTACAGAGGAAATCAAATTAGAAGAACTCTCCCATGTAAAGATAGAAATAGCAACCTTAGTAAAGGAATTGTTGAACACAGCTAAAGAAGAAATAAAGAAAAATGTACAAGAGCATGGGAAGCTGATTGAAACCTTGAATGAACAATATAGAAAATAAGCAGAATTCATGAAACAAACTCAAAGAAATATCCAAGAAACAAAAATTCTATTCAAAGCTTGCAAAACCATTTAAATGAAGCTGAGGATAGGATTTGGGAC
Source organism: Hydrochoerus hydrochaeris (assembly GCA_004027455.1). NCBI lineage: Eukaryota > Metazoa > Chordata > Mammalia > Rodentia > Hydrochaeridae > Hydrochoerus > Hydrochoerus hydrochaeris. The sequence goes on along the minus strand of PVLA01012615.1, from coordinate 3,034 downwards.
CTTAAGGACAGGATCACTGTTAGTGATCGTGAAAGGATAGAACTTTTAAAAATAATGAAGCAGCATGAAATGACAATCAAGAAGCTTAAAGATAATGCCAAGAGCAACAATATAAGATTAATAGGCATTAATGAAGATGCAGGAGTCAATACAAGTGACATAACCAAAATATTCACAAAAGTAACAGAGGAAAATTTCCCAAAGATGGTGAAAATAACTGATATGCAGATAAAAGAGGCATATAGGTTGTCAAACAGTCAAAACAAACACAAATCTATACCTAGACACATAATAATTAAGATCTCAGACATACAGCGTAAAAACAGAATACTGAAAGCTATTAGAGAAAAGATACCACTCACCTATGAAAGAAAGCCCATTAGAATCACAGCAGACTTTTCAGCACAAACCCTCAAGTCAAGCAAGATGAGCTTGGAGTGAGATATTTCAAACCCTGAAAGAAAACAACTTTCAACCCACACTGATGTACCCAGCAAAACTTACATTCAAATTTAATGGAGAAACAAGATACTTCCATGGCAGAGAACAACTAAAGAAATTCACATCTACCAAACCACCCCTAGAAAGAATATTGAAAGACACACTCGATAGAGATAAAAATGACCACAATCCCCAGAACAACAACAGAAAGAAACCACCGTAGGACAAGCAATTAAATAAGGGGAAAAGCAGAAAGCAAACAACTGAAACATAACAGTACAAAGTTGAGCCAGTACATATCAGTGATATTCATAAATGTAAATGGCCTGAATTCACCTATCAAAAGAAATAGGTTGACAGAATGGATCAAGAAACATAATCCCACAATATGCTGTATACAAGAAACACGTCTGACTGAAAAGGAAACTCATAGATTAAAAGTCAAAGGGTGGAAAACAGTAATCCATGCAACAGGAACCCAGAAAAAAGCAGGACTAACTATTCTACTTGCAGACAATGTGAACTTCAAACCTAAAATGATTAAAAGAGATAAAGAAGGTCACTACATACTCATTGGCAGAAAAATTCAAGAGGAAGAACTAACAATTATAAATATATATGAAACAAACACAGGAGCACCTAACTATATAAGACAAATACTAATGGACATGAAAAACAAAATACACAAGAACACAATTATAACAGGGGACTTTAACACCCCATTATCACAAAGAGTCAGATCTACTAGAGAAAAAGTCAGCAAAGAAATAATACAACTGAACCATACCTGCGAGCAATTGGACTTAGTAGATGTTTATAGAGTGTTCCACCAACCACATCAGAATACACATTCTTCTCAGATGCTCATGAGACATTCTCTAAAATAGACCATACATTATCCTATAAAACATTCTTAAGTAAATGCGAAGGTATTTAAATCATCCCAGCATAATATCTGACCACGGCACACTGAAATTGGAAATCAATGGCAAAAGAAATTGCAAAACTTGCATACATACATGGAAACTAAATAACCTTTTGAACCACCAATGCGCTACTGATGAAATTAAAGAACAAATAAAGTAATACCTACAATTCAATGAAAATGCAGAAACAACGTACTGTAATCTGTGGGATGCAATGAAAGCAGTCTAAAGAGGGAAATATATAGCAATAAACTGTCATATCAAGAAAACAGAATGAGCACAAATAAACAACCTAATGCTCCATCTCAAGCTTCTAGAAAAGAAGAGCAAGCTAAAGCCAAAGCCCATAGAAGAGAGGAAATTGTAAAGATTAGAGCATAAATCAAAGCAATTGAAACTAAAAAAAAACAACAAAGAATTAATGCATCAAAAAGCTGGTTTTGCCTTAGGGCAAGGCTGCCTGGAACCTCCACCAAGAGCCCGCCCTGCCACCGGGAACTCAGCCCAAGCCCACCTCAGGGGTAAGCTACCCTTAACCTCCACTGAGGGTCCGCCCTGCCACCAAGAACTCAGCGCAAGCCCGCCTCAGGTGTAGGCTACCAGAACCTCCCCCGTGGGCCCGCCCTGCCAAAAGGAACATGGAGGAGACATGCTCAAGACGGAAAACTGCCCTGGACTGCTACTGATGGGCCCACCCTCCAACCAGGAACATTGAAAAAGGGGACTTCAAAAGTAATACACTGGAAATCTTTGAAAAGATAGTGAGTGAAATAAAAAATGGACAGATTTCTAGAAACATAGGAACTACCAAAGCTCAACCAAGAAGATATAGCAATTTTGAACAACCCAATACCAGCTATTGAAATTGAAAATGTAATTAAAAACTTAGCAACAAAGAAAAGCCCAGGTCAGCATGAATTCACAGCTGAATTCTACAAGAATTTTAGAGAAGATTTGATGCCAGCACTCCTTAAACTCTTCAATGAAATTGAGACAAAAGCAATCCTCCCTAAATCATTCCTGGAGGCAAGTATTACTCTGATACCAAAACCAGAGAAAGATCCAACCAAAAAAGAGAACTATAGGCCAATCTCACTAATGAACATTGATGCAAAGATTCTCAACAAAATACTGGCAAATAGAATGAAGCAAATCATCGAGAAGATTATACATCATGACCAAGTGGGGTTCATTCCAGGAATGCAGGGATGGTTTAACACATACAAATCAGTAAATGTGATACACCACATCAACAGAGCCAAAAACAAAAACTACATGGTCATCTTAATAGATGCAGAAAAAGCTTTGGACAAAGTCCAACACATGTTCATGATAAAAACCCTTCAGAAACTTGGAATACACGGCATCTACCTCAACCTTATAAAGGCCATCTATGACAAACCAACAGCCAACATTATACTAAATGGGCAAAAACTGAAAACTTTCACTTTAAAATCAGGAACAAGATAAGGATGTCCACTCTCACCACTCCTTTTCAACATAGTTCTGGAAACACTAGCCAGGGCAATCAGACAAGAGAGAGAAATAAAAGGAGTAAAGATAGGAAAGGAAGAAGTTAAATTATCACTATTTGCAGATGACATGATACTCTATATAGAAGACCCAAAAAACTCCATTAAAAGACTGCTAGAGGTAATAAACAAGTT